>BPLQ01005587.1:0-71005 GCA_021605075.1 Caerostris darwini | reverse complement strand
AATATTTATTCATGATTGGATGATTTTATCCGTGCCAACATGTTGTTGATTTGTTTTTTCAATAAAACTGAAAGAGTTTTATAGCTTCACATTATTTATCCTTTACACTCTTCATTCCTTTTACCTTTGGGGATTTTGAATGGGTGTCCCGGAGAAAAAGAATTCCAGGAATTCTGCAGCGAAAAGAAGTCGGAAACTGAAAATCAGAGAAGTCTTTCACCGTGAAGAGTGTTCCAAAAGCACGTATCCCCCCTCTAGTGCGACGGCGCGAATGAAAATTTTATATCTGGTCTTCCTCCAAACTGTGTGTTCTGCCGACTAAAAAGAATTTCACCAGATATCTTTCACCAGCAGTCGTCTCCGATGTTGAGGTGAACTAGCAAAAATTTAAGTGGAATAGTATTCCAAATGCTTCCACTGCGCCCCTGGGGAATGTTTGACATAAAAATGTTCTGAATGGTTGATTTACAGGAATGGAAAATGTAAAGGTAAAATGGGAAATGTCTATCCCTTTCTTGGCATTCTTATATTTAATATTTATTGGAGATTTATTTAATTTTCGTGTGTGTGCTATTAGTTTTATATCTTATAAATCTTATTTGAAACTGTTTTAATGCTGAGTGGTTTTAAGGGATGGCCGTGTGACTACCACTCTGGCGCTCCGTGCCACAGATTTCGGGTTCGAGTTCCAGTGGTGCCTTGGATGTTTGTAATGGTTCGGAATCCATTTTAAATCATACGTCCCAGTCTAATACGGCTATAGAGCATTGGGCGTAATGCTGACAATCCTACCCCGAAAAAACAAACATTTCCTGTCTCGGAAATCTGCCAGTAGGCGGACGGCATTCACCTACCATGGGGCTGTTGCGCCGCTGATGACGATGATGAGTGATTTTAAATATTTTTTTTCAAATTGAATATTTTAAAAATATATTTCATCTAAATTTTGTATATAAGTAAAAAATAAAAAGTTTATTGGAAAATTTAAGTTCCAAAATTAAATTTTTTGGAAAAAATGTTGTTCCTTAGTATCTTGTAGTACAGGATAGATATTCCATGAGTAATCTACTCATGGACGGAAGGAAAGGGGAGAGCTTCTGTTATGATAGAATACCCATAGGTAAAAAGCTCAACTTGGTTCCGTGAAACTGAAGAAGTAGGACAGTGCCTTCCAGGGAGACTTTTTCGGGGAACTGCCCTGAATTTTTCGTATCGTATGAGAGAAAAGGCAGAAAACTTCCTGGTAGTCCGACTAAGGGGGCAAGCGCCATCAAGCCGAACATCACAAACGCCATCGAGTCTCCTCGCATTTTGAAACTGTGACTATAACAAACCCGTGAGGATTGAACATCAGCCCTAATGCTCACCAGCGACGCACGTTGCCACTTTAAGCTACGAATCGGGCTTTTTTAACTAATTAGGGGATATAGTATATAATACTAATTCAAATTTAATACAATCGCATGTTTTCACTTCACAAAAACTATTATAGTTGCATTTCCTTTTAAACTTATTATTTAATTACTTTTTTTGTTTTGTCGTGTGACGTGTAATGTTAATGTTTATAAATTGAAAATAGAAAAAAAGTAAAAGACTAACTGAAGCAGGTCTTTTGTAGATCATAATAGTATAAATCCATGTTTCCTCCTACACACTGGCAAGAGTGCCCCTGTGGTGTTCAGGAGAAACGCTAGAAGGCATCGAGACTCACCGAGAGGAAGTACAGTGCAAACACGCAGCTTTTGTTGACAAACGTTTTGTTTACAGTCTCTCAGAAATATATTTAACGCAATCCTGAGTATCAGTTGGCTCCGACAGAATCTACCCGGAGAGGAAGTATAGTTTGCAAATTGCCCGTGGTAGCTGAGTATCGGGGTTTCGGCTTGAAGTGAATCCTTCAACGTACCTATAACTATATATACCTCTAAATGTTAAACATTATATGTTTCTAATTACATGTGTACTGTTTGTGCGAGTGTCAATAGAGCTGTGAATTGTCCAACCTGTGCCTCAAGAATCTCAACCACTCCCAACACAATCTTGTTCTTCAACCTGCACTCTACAATAGTTAAAATTTATTTTCAGCAAAATCCTTCTCTATTATTCCTTCCTGATTCCCCTGTTATTAAAAATTCTTCCTTATTATCAAGATAACGATGGAATTTTTCCCTATTTCGCTAATTTATCATTTAATCTTTGTCTTGCAGTGAAATGTGGGAAATTCAATACCATTTCCGTGTGATTTCAAATTGAAGTGATGCATATCTCTCATTTAAAAAAAAAAAGACACAATTCTATTATTTGTGTTTCACATTTTAACGTCCTATGAGGAATCTCCCCTGTATTTTGAAAAGTTCCTCATTTACATACGAATACACGACTCAAACTCGAATCCCTTTTTAAACAAACATTTATCCGGCACTTCAATTCCACTCCAACGTGTCACAGTCAGCACCCTGCAGCTAAATGAAGTCATATGCAGCATGATTAAAATTTTAAGAGGAGGGACTGAATGCACCATAGAAGTGATCGATATGTCTTTCCAGGGAGATGAACTTTTTATATTTCTGAAACTATTCCTACTGCACTTTGTATACCCCTTTTTGAGTCTCTTTAAAATATAAATTTCTAATATTTGACATCAATGCAAATAATCTGAAAATCACAGTTTTGCTATACAAAAGAAAAATGGGATCATCGGTAGCTGAGTTTATTCAAAAATCAGAATTTTCTATTGTAAAATATCGTGTGTAGTTACAAAGTAGCAGTGTAAAGTACCGTATTTGTAAAGTGTAAGTATCGTGTATTTACAAAGTAGTGTAAAGTATCGAGTAGTTGTAAAGTGCAAAGTAGTGTAAAGTATCGAGTAGTTGTAAAATAGTGTAAAAGTATCGAGTAGTTGTAAAGTAGTGTAAGGGATCGAGTAGTTGTAAAGTAGTAGTGTAAAGGTTCGATTGTAAAGTAGTTGTAGTAGCTGTAAAGTAGTAGTGTAGGATCGAGTAGTTGTAAAGTAGCAGCGTAAAAGGATCGAGTAGTTGTAAAGTAGCAGCGTAAGGGATCGAGTAGTTGTAAAAGTAGCAGCGTAAAGGATCGAGTAGTTGTAAAGTAGCAGCGTAAAGGATCGAGTAGTTGTAAAGTAGCAGCGTAAAGGATCGAGTAGTTGTAAAGTAGCAGCGTAAAGGATCGAGTAGTTGTAAAATAGTAGTGTAAAGAATCGTATCGGTTGAATGTAGCACTAACAATTTCAATTATTAATCATTTATGAATAATAAAATTTATAGAAGGGTTGTCTTAAATTACATATTATGATGTCCGACTCGTGGCTCAGTGGCAACGCTCGCCGCTGGTGAACATTAGGGTGGACGTTCCATCCGCTGGCGGCTTTGTTGTAGACACTATTTCAAAAACGAGGAGACACCGCCGCTGGTGAGTTGGCGGATGTTCCCTCCTGAGGTTTTGGACTGCCTGAGAACTCGATAGCGTTTGATGCTCAGTTTTCTGCCTAGTGGCAGTTTTCTGATTACTCTCATACGATAAGGAAATGCTGGGGTAGTTTCCCCTAAAAGTCCTCCCGGTAGGCACTTCACTTCACTTCTTCTTCAGCGATACAGACCAAGTCAGACTTCTACCTACGGGTGCGCTATCACAATAGAAGGTGTCCCACTTTCTCTCCTTCCATGAAACCACACGGGTTCTTGGAAGGTAATAGTGTATTCTTCATTGTCTACATGTTGGTGTCTACCAAGAAGGATAAGAAAAAAAAGATATTATGGATGTTAAAATGCTTTTAAATGTTTTTTTAATAGAATTTTTGTTTTTCCGTCACAATTATTAAAAAGATTTGAGCATTAAAAATGGTAAAATTTTGTCATTTATTAACATGAGACAGTAGAGCCCATCAACTGCTAGCAATTATTATTTGACCTTTAAGCGTGGTCTAATTTCTAACATTCATTTTCTATTTTTGTAAGTTATTTTTGTGTCAAGTATTCGGCTTACATTTACTTACTTTACTTTACAGGGTTTTTTTCCCTCTTTTTTTTTTTTTTTTTTTTGTTTTGAGTCACTGATGACAAAATTAAATATTACATCAAAAAAAAAAATTCTAAAACATAAATAATCTGTAGTGATAGTAAAAATATGTTCATGCTTTATTTCAAACAGAGTCATCCCCAAATGACTCAAAGACATTGCTATAATCATTAAAACAAGAGATAATGTTTTCTTAACTTCAATCTAAGTGCAATCTTCAATCTTCATAATGGCATCATAAGCAGCTGCTGATTGTTATAATAACAGTCGTTAAACGGTAATAAAAGACAATTGTGTTCCGCATTGAGGATTGAGATCATTTAAATGTTGGGGGAAAAGTCACACAGACAACAATGAAGTCATTTCTTGTTTATTGCATTTATCTGCATTTTAAAAAAGGAGATAATTGGAATGCTACCTCTGAAACAAAATAATACTTTAATAAATAAAAAATACAAATACTAGTGATAGCCTCAGACATGGAAATTTAGTATGTATCATAAAGAAACCATGAAGTTCTTCAACATTGTCATTCAAGAAAAAAAAATCTTTGCATAAAGCTAAACATAATTTATTATGGTTAAAAATTTTTAAATCGCCTCAAAGAGCAATAAAATGACTACAAATTAAATTATGCAAGTATTGTAAGTTTCCTTATTTTTGGATCATTTTTATGCGATTTTTTTGTATTTCAAACAAAAGGTTTTATTGATTGATACCTATCACAATCGTACTTGTGGCTTATAATGCGTTTTTTAGTTCGTTAATGCTTATTAGGAGCCTGAATGGTCGAGTGCCTGGCGCTCGATTTCACAAGTTTCGGGTTCGGGTCCCGGCGGTGCTATGGATGTTTGTAGTGGTTCGGAATCCACTTTAAGCCGTAAGTCCCGGTGTCATAGAGCAAGAGCGTCACGGCGCCAAGTCAGACTTCTACCTACCGGCGCTCCATCGCAACAGGAGCTGCCCCCTTTCCCTCCATCCATGAGTAGTTACTCATGGGATGTCTATCCTGCGCTGCAGGATACTGTGCATTAGACACAACAACAACCTATTGTTTTCGTCCAGTACAGCAGGACACTGAGGATTAGACACACACATGGATTACTTTAAAGCCGTAGGTCCTGGTCTAATATGAATATAAGGCGTAGAGCTGACTGGCCTACCCCGTGAAAAGTCATCATCACGGAGCCAAGTCAGACTTCTACCAACAGGGGCTCCATCACAACAGAAGCTGCCTTTCCCTCCTTCCTCGAGATCACATTGGTTCATGGACTTGGTCTAGATGTTGCCGTCGCCCAAATGGGATAAGAAACAACAACATAATTGCAAATTTAAAAGTATATTAAGTGGACTTATTAGTTCATTTCGAAAACATTAATTATGAGCATTTAACAACAACAAGGAAAAACCTTTCTAGTGTTGATTGTTTAATACATGTTGCATCTGCTTCCACTAAATACTAAAAAACAACTTTCAATATCTAATGCAAGCAATGGAACCCTTCAAATATCGAAGCTATCAAATGAAATCAATACTTTGGCGCACAAAATTGGTGAAGATGGCTTTAATAATGCCTTTGGCTGTGATTATTTAAAGGAGCTACTTAAGTGGCAATGGTATTATTGAACTAATTTTAGACGTCGGCGAAAATTCAAAGGCGAAAATGATGGTGAATCTCCCTTCATCATGCTAAATTAATTCAAAAGGTTTTCGACTTTGCAGTAAAGTTGAAAATCTTTTTCTGGTTATTTATATAAATTTTTAACAAGCTTTTAAATTATAACTGATTCAGAACTGAATGTATCGTGATCGACCTAAATATTTAAAATTATCATTAAGCTTAATTAATGATTACAATGTTTGGAAAAGAAAGGTTGTAGTGTGCAGTTTGGGCAACCAGATTGTAACTGAATATGATTGGGTGGAGATACTTGAGACACTGTTTTGAGAACTCACAGCTTTATTCACACATACATAAATACCACACACATATAATTAGAGATATGCAATATTTACCACATTTAAAGACATCTACTTATAGATTTGCTGGAGGACTCCATTTCTAAAGCTGAAAACTCGATACTCGGCTACGCACGGGAAGCGCGAAATATATTTCCTCTATGGGAGAGAGTCTGTAGACCAACTGATACGCAGGGTTGCATTAAATATATTTCCTCTCAGGATCAGAGACTATAAACTAAGCGTTTCTCAGCAGGAGCGCAGGTTGTGCTGCACTTTCTCTCGGGTGAGAGTCTGGAGGCCAACTGACTAGTTCCCTTGAACGCTAAAGCGCCTCTTGCCAGTGCGTAGGAGGAAACATGGCTACAAAATACTTTATGTTTCTTCATTATTTTACTTTTATATAAAATAAAACTGTTTTTAGGAGATGTAATTATTGTACTTATTTTTAAATAAATTATAACCACAGAAAATACATTAAAACAACAGCTATCTCAAAATTTGAATCTTAATGCATATATGTATTTTGATACACAATTCCGCACATAATCTCATACATTCTGATGTGGTTTTTCTTTATTTTACAAATTAACTAATATTATAAATTTATGGAAAATATTTTTTATTTAATCTTGTGGATAATTTTCATTGTAACATGTAAAATTCCTCTGAAATAATTTTTATAAGAATAATAATATATAGAATAATATTTTTTTATATTTTTCTGAAATAATTTTTCGTAATGTATAAAATTCATCTGAAACAAATACTTAATATAAAATAAAATACTTAATATAAAATACTTAAGAAATATTTTTTCCTTTTTTAATGATATAAAAAAAAAACAATGTTTCCTTTCTTAAAAAATAAAAATAAATAATAAAAATAAAGATAGCATAAGATAAATAATAAAAATAAAGATAAAAAAATAATAGAAATAAAACCAAAGGAATAAAAATGCAAGATCGCAACTGTTACCTAACAAACTATTTTCATAATACTTAGAATTCATAATGGACGTTTCAGTCTTTTTTCCTTCAGAAAGAATGTTTCGTAATAACTTTTATTTGTGGTGCAATCCTCTTTTCTACCGCCATATTGCTTAAATTGCAAATTTCTTTTTTTCCTGAGAATCTTTTTTCTTTTTTATCCTTTCATGTTTTATTTTTGGCAGTGTGGTTTCCATGACACTAATTTTTCATAAAGGATTGTAGAGTGAAGCACAAAAGACTGCACACAAAAATCGATGGGATCTTTGTTTAAAAATGGATCGCATTCTCTATATTTCGGAAACGACGTCTTTCAAAGGCAAAGGACAAAAGACGGAATTGACCTAGTGGTTGCATCATGATATATTGCATTAAAAGCCATAATCACAATTTGGCGAGTTATTTCTGCCTTTTTAATTTCTGTTTCATCTTCTTAACATTTTTCTAATGTAGATAGACTTAAAAACAGACTATTTGCATATATATATTTTGTTTCAATGCAGCTGGCAAACAGCTTGGTCTTGGATGCCTTAAGGCAAGCGCTGCACAGACGTTACTCACGTTGCATTAGCCAGGGGGCGCGTGCCATCTCTACGATCCTATTAGGACCGGGACCGACGGCTTAAAGTGGATTCCATGGCATCACCGGGACTCGAACCCGAAACCTGTGGTACCGAGCGCCAGAGCGCTAGCCACTCAGCCAGTCAGCCCCCCCCTCTCTCTCCCTCTCCCTCTCTCCCTCTGTCTCTCTCTCTCTCTCTCTCCATTGACTCTAAATCTGTTTTGGAAATTAAATATTCCCTCGTAAAATCACATCTAAAATTTACACAAAAAACACCAGTTCTTACCAGATTTTGCTAATTAGCATCGTATTTATTTAATTAATATATATTAATAATAATTCCATTGTACTACTAATAATCTTTCTTAAGAAAAGGCCAAAATTTTGCTAAACGACCTCCAGCAAACATTGAATCAGCCGGATAAAAAAATGAAATAAAAAAAAAAAATAGATTGAAACGATTTTTTTCTGTTGCCACTTGATGGTGAAAAAACATTCTGTTGAATAAAATTTTGCGAAGAGTAAATTTTTCATCCTAAAGTAAAAAATACATGAAATCTTAATTTACGCAGTGTTCACTAATTACTACAAAGCACACTACAAGGACTTCCTACTCATTATTCCCATTATTTTAATAATAATTTCGGAACCTTCACTCCGAGATTGATAAAACAAATAAAAAACTGCTTTTGTTTTTGTTTATAAGAGCACGAATTTTTTTTTTCTTTTCTTGTTCAGCTTTTTCTTTTCCGAAAAACTGAAATCTTTATTAAACTGGAAAAAAAATAATATTTTAAAGTCGTTGTTGTTCTCATTTTGAAAAAGGAAACGGTTTTATCTTGTTAACAGAAGTACATGCATAAAAGTGTTTCCCACAAAAAAATAATATGTTCAAGAAATATTATGACAGTTTTTCGAAAATTTTTAAAAGAAAAAACATTTTAATGAACTTATTTTAAAATATAGATTAAAAATAATTTGTTTTTCATATTTGCAGCTTTCAATGTGCTCTCCAATTATTTTGAAATCTCACTAGCGAGTTATTAAAAATAATTTTTAAATTTTTTTATATTTTAGAGGATAGAATATTTGTATTAGTTTGTATCATCTAAATGCATTTTTTTTTGAAAAAAAAATTAAATATTAACAATATTCATACAAAAAAATTTTGTCAAAATAAAATAACATTCGCTCTTTAATATTATCTTAAATATCTACTTTTTTTACAACTGAGAAAATCAGTACCTTGGCACATGATACAAAAAACAGCCAATACAGAAAATGTTTCATAGATTAGATATCTTCTTCAATGGCTCAACAGCCCCATGGTGGGCCAAGAACGTTTGCCTACGTCTAGATTACGAAACATGAGTGTTTTTTCTTTTTACGGGGTAAGATTGTCAGCCCTACGCCCTACAGTAGTATTAGACCGAGACCTGTGGTTTAAAATGAATTCCGAATCACTAAAACACGCATCGCTCCGCCTGGACACGAACCCGAAATCTGCGACTCCTACTCCAATCACTTCGCCACCAGGCCTCGGATTAGAAATCTATTGTTTTGAAATACTAGGCACATGAACTTTCCCGTTAAATTAGCAGATATGTAACATATTCAACGTTAATCAGGTTTTATGATAATCACCTGCTACATTACTGCTGTGCCCAAAAAGTAAGACTAATTTTTATTTTTCTCAAAAACTCTTTCTTATTTATTCTTCCAAATTTTTTTTCATCCCTTTCAAAGTAATCCCCCTCCGGACACAATGAACTTAGGCCAACTTTTTCTAATTCTCAATGCATGCTAAAAAGTCATCGGCAGGCCTTCAAAGAGCGCGCCCGATTCACGTTGAATCTCTTCAATCGACTCAAAACGGTGTCCCCAAAGTGGTCTTTAGAGTTTAAGGAACAGCCAGAAGTCGCATGGTGTGAATAAGGTGGTGGAAAGATATGGACGCAATGCACTTTTTGGCAACTTTTTTCCCGTCCTCAATGCATGCTGAAAATACTATTGCCCAGGTTGGCCATTATTGTCTTCAAAGTTACTCGCGGATACGTTCATTTTCAAAACATTGCCCCGAGGAATAACGTTGACAAACCGAAGCGGTTATAAAATACTTTTATTATAATATATGGATATGGAGTAATGTACACAATAGGTTTATACAAATAAAACATCGTCAATTTTCTTAATATTTAATTGTTGTTTTTTTTCTAATCTCTTACTCACATCCTTATTTTTTTTATTATTTTTTTTGATGAATCTATTTTTAACGGAATTTATCCAATTGTTGTGAACAATCTAGCTTATTGTTCAGACTTTAGAAAAATGTGTTCGAATATATTTTAAAATGACCGAGTCCCGGCGGTGCCATGGATGTTTGTAGTGGTTCGGAATCCACTTTAAGGCGTAGATCCCGGTCTCCTATGAGTGTAAGAGGGTCACAGGTTTCAGGTTCGAGTCCCGGTGGTGCCATGGATGTTTGTAGTGGTTCGGAATCTACTTTAAGGCGTAGATCCCGGTCTCCTATGACTGTAAGAGCGTCACGGAGCAGAAGTCAGACTTCTACCTACGGGTGCTCCATTAGAACAGAAGTTGCACCCCTTTTTCCTCCTTCCATGAGGGACACGTCAACAACAACAACAATAGTTTCTTTCCTAAACAATTCGTTGTTCTAATGCATCTGGTAGTACAGAGACAGACAATCTTTATGCCATAAGCAAGGACTGCATCGCTGTTACTCATTGAGCACTATCCAGGTGGGCACGTGCAGCTTGAAGACAGGCTACGGACGCGAGTCGCACTGCTCTACGATCCTCTTAGACCGGGACCTACGGTTTAAAGTGGATTCCGAACCACTACAAACATCCATGACACCGCCGGGACTCGAACCCGAAATCTGTGTTCCCGAGCGTCAGAGCGCTAGACACTCGGCCATTCAGGCCCAGAAAGAAACTATTGAAAATTAAATATTAAATAAATGCATTTTAATATTGTATGAGCCTCCATACCATACCAATGTTACTAGCAGTGGACATACCAATGTTAACTACGTAGAAATAAAAACTATATAGTTTACTGGATATTTTTTTAAATATATATATTTTATAAGAGACATATTTTTTAAAACAACATTGTTTATTGACATACTAATGTTAACTACGTAGAAATAAAAATAATATAGTTTGCTAGTTATTTCTTAAAAAATATTTTTCATAAGAAGATGCATATTTTTTAAAAAAAACATTATTTAAAGAAAGGAAAAGTCTCTGTTATAACTGTTATAAAATTAGGTTGGTGTCTGTCTGAAAAAGATTATGCCTTAAGTTAACGCAAAATATATTTAGTAACAAGATTACTTCAATTTTTACCAACAAACTTTTGGAGGTTGTTTTTGTAACTCACAAATCATTATAAGGCTTTTAGAAGAGTCTAGACTGAAATTTGCTCTTGAAGTACTTTTTCTGTTGTTTCTTTATTACCATAAATTGAACAGACTTGTTATCCAATATACTATTTCTAAAAAGAAAAAAAAAATGTTTAAGTATTCAGTTCACACAAACCTAGTGTAATATTGATTAAAATGTTTTAACACAATAGACCGACTTAAGTATAAGAGTTTGGTAAAAGTAGTTCGTTTTTCTACTGCTAGTTTTTTGACATGCAAACGTTGTTAAAAATGATAATAAAACAGATTTATATATTTTGTTAGACTTTCAAATGAGATATGTTTTTATTATTTAAGGATTTTTCTGCAACCTCTAATTTAAGAAGGAGCATGAACAACTACAATAAACCGATATAAAGGAATAGCGTAATGTACCATTTCAATATAGTTTATCCAATTAGGACGAGCCCAACTCGGGTCAGTGGCAACGTGCGCCGCTGTTTAGCATTAGGTTAAGGTCCATCCGCTGAAGGCTTTATTAAAGACACTGTTTCAAAAACGAGCATACTCTATGGCAGGATGTGGCAAACATTTTCGGTCGCGGGCCAAAAAATCGAAATAAAAGTTTATGACCAAGATAAAATTTCCTAAAATTTTAAAAACAATATACAAGTATTACAATTTAAATATGTTAATATGATGAAGGAAATTTCATTTCTAAAAGTTCCTTACAGTGAGGTTCGAAGTGAGATGTACCGATTCTAAGGAACGAGGCTCAATGCTCATCTGCCAGTCTACTTCTGAAAGAATTATTTCTAAGATTCATAGTTGAAAACACTTGTTCACATATATGAGATGAAGCAAACACAGCACTGATTTTCTGGGCTATATGTCCGCAATCTTTCCATACGCAATCAATACTATTAGAACTCGTGCCAAACGAAAAAGCCGCTGTGTGGAGCTTAAAATGTGCAGTTTGTTACGTGTGAGATCTAATTCACCTATATTGGATTCCCATATGTCTGCTCCCCGAGAAAGAGATAACGCTTGTTGACACCAATCTACAGCTTTAACTAATAAAGAACTTTCGCTTTTAACACTTTACCGATTGAAAGCTGTCTGTGCTTGCTATTTTCTATTATGTTTTGTAGAACAAAAATAGAGAAAGTAAAAAGATCATCAGTCCTTTGAAAAAAAGGAAGCAAAAAAAATATATTTAATCAAAGTAGAAAAGGAGATGCATATATAATATATAAATATATATGCATTTATATATTATAATTAAAATTCTATCCGCGGGCCGGATAGAACCTTCCGGCGGGCCGTAGTTTGCCCATCCCTGCTCTATGGGGTTTGTGATGTTTAACATCTTGCTTCGTTAGTTGGACTACCTGGTGGGAGTTTTCCGGGGTTTCTTCCCTACGATACGCAAATGTGAAGTAGTTCTCCTTAAAAGTTCTGTCGGCAGACACTGCTCCTTCTTATTCTGCGACACGTATCCAAGTCAGACTTCTACCTACTGTACACCATAACAACAGAAGCTGCCCCTTTCCCTATACTCATGATATGGGAAATTGAAAACAAAAGATTGTTGTTAAATTTGAATTAATTATTATATATTACGTTATCAAATTTTTATATTATCAACTCCAGGTTAACTTCAAATAAACTAATCACTTAATACTCCAGAAAAACTTTAGAACTTGTTAAATTTGTAAAATAAAGTTCCGTAAATTCGCCATACATCCAAACCATCTATGGTCAAAAGATTATCCATTAGCATATCGAAAAAGTATAATATATTTAGCTAATGGATATTTTAAATCTAACATTTACTTCTTAGTGAATGGTGAATTTACCTCAATAAAATATTAACTGACCCACATAATGAAATCAGTGTTTTAAAATTTAAAATAAAAAATAATGAATAAAAAGCATTACTCATTTTAATGATGATTTAATTATTTATATAATTATGTACACAATGCTTATTTTTTTCAAAATTAGTTATAGAGTTTTACATTTTTCCCATAAAATTGTAAATGCGTGATTTATTACTAAAAACAAATTTAATTTCCAATTTATTAAATATACTTTCATCAACTTCAATAATTTGTACCAACCTATACAATTTAACATATTCCAAATAAATTTATTTCTCGTTGCCACAGTCTCCAACGAAAAATTTAATTCAATCCAGATTATTGATAATTTAATTATATAATCATGTACACAATGTTTATTTTTTTTTAATTAATTGTAGTGCTTTAAATTTTTTCCACAAAATTATAATTACTTGAATTATTATAAAAACAAAGTTAATTCCCAATCGATTAAATATATTTTCATCAGCTTCAATAATTCGTACCAATTCATACAATTTAACCATATTCCAAATAAATTTATTCTCGTTGCCAGAATCTGCAAAGAAAAATTGAATTCAATCAAATCGTTTGCGCTTAGAGCCAGAAATTTCTTTCTATTATTCCAAAGGCCTTTATTCTTTTATTCTAAAACAATCGATTCTAGAAAAATAGGGTACATTTTTATTTTAAATTTATATTAATTATTTGACGACAATGTTTTTTTAAATAAATCTTTTATTTAGTGATTCAAAATTGAAAATCTTATTCAAATATGAATATGTAAATTTTAACCTGAAACTAGAATGTTTTGCTCTGAAAAAATAATTTTGATTAAAAATAAAAACACTTTGAACTGAAATGTTTACAATTTACTGAATTCGAGGAACAAAATCGTATTCAAATCGAAACATTTCTATTGTCTTCTAAAATATAAACAATCGTCTAAAATATCTTGTTTTAAACATGTATTTTAAAGCAAGTATGATGCATATTCTATTATTAATTTTCCATTTTTTTATACATTTAAATATTTAATAACACAAAAATTCTGAAATGAAACCGTTTCCCCAAACGGATACTCAAAATGAACAAAAGATATGTATATTTTAAATTTGAATTGATGTTCGGAGGTAAAATTATGCATTTATTCTACATGCAGTTCAAATAAAAGGAGAACATGTTATCTTACATTTTTATTATTTAAAGAATTTTTTTTATTCATTAAACAAAATACTTTGAAACCACAATAATATGATGAGAATGTTCTTTTTAGAATGATTTATAAATTTTTGCAAACCTTCTTTTAAAATATCGAAAGAATCTTTTAGAATAGAATTCCATCATAAAATTGAATAGTGGGATATTTATTTAAGTTTGGATGGTATTGAGAATTTTTATTCGTTAACAGTAAAAAATATTGTGAATTTTTTATTTATTATTTTCAAATCCTTAATATTTTGACCTAAATCATCTCTTGAATAGCAAGTTCAGCATCATACAGGGTATAACCACAGGACGCTTAAACAAATCCCTAGCAATTTTGCTTAAAACAAATTTGCTAGGGATAGTACCATCCAAACCCTCTTATAAAATATCGATTAAATCTTTTATGATTCCAAAATTCCAATCTTCTGTAATTAAAACTGAATAGTATGATAGAGTAGTCAGAAATACTCTTAATTTTTATTTGTAATTTTCAAATGCTTAATAATTTAACCTAAAGTATCTCTAAGTAAAGTAAAGTTCATCATTATACAGTATATAACCACGTGACGCTGGTTTTTTTGATACCGCAATTTAAAACAAACTTTTCTAGGATTAGTTCCTTCCATAGGGGAACTTTCCCGTCTTACAATATAAGCCTACCTCTCTTTTTCGAGCCCTGTACAAGAGCTTTCCGGCCAAAAGATTTATTACGCCCGACTCATGGCTCTGTGGCAACAAGCGCCGCTGTTGAACATTAGGGCGGAGGTTCAATCCACTTGAGGCTTTGTTGTAGGCACTGAACGAGGAGGTTCGATGGCGTTTGTGATGTTCAGCCTCTTGCTGCGGAGTCAGACTACTTGGTGGGAGTTTTCCGGATTTTCTCCCGTATGCAAATGGGGTAGATATCCCTAAAATTCCTCCTGAAAGGCGCTGCCGTATTCCTTCAGCATCACGAAGCCGAGTCAGACTTCTACCTACCCTTGCTCCATCACAAAAGCTGCCCCCCCCTTTCCCTACTTCCATGAGACTGCATTGGTTCTTGGACTTGCTCTAAATGTTACTGTCTACCAAGCGGCCTGATGGCTAATTGACTAGCACTTTGGCCTTTTGTACCACAGGCTTCAGGTTCAAAACCTGGCGGTGACATGGATGTTCGTTAGTGGTTCGGAATCCATGTTAAACTGTAGGTCGCGGTCTAATGAGCCTAAAATGTGCAAAAAATGATAGTAGAGACAAACCAAATCAAGTGGGATAAGAAAAAAAAAGTTATAGAACTATCAGGTTTCGAACCGAGCTCTGTCTGTTCCAAAACCCAATGTGCTATCTATACACGCTATTTTAACTTTTTAATTTTTAATTAAAATTATTTAGTTTTAATTATTTTGGAAATAATTATATTCTTCATAAACAAATATCCTCTGTCTGTAAAATGTATTTGAAAATTTACATGAAAAATTTTCAATATTAAATACAAATTTTGTGGGTTGTATATAAAAGATCAATAACTATCAATAAAAAGTGCAAAACAAATATTTTAAGAAGAGAAAAAAATTTTATTTGTCGTTATTACTTACCACAAAACATCTTTTTCTGCCACTAACTCTAACGAAGATTCAAATCCCCTGTTCCATTAGAGGTATTTTGTTATCCATTAGCTTAATAGCTCCAAAACGAAGTGGTCTTGTAGGCAAATGATCTTCGAAATATAAAAAAAAATTTCACTCCTTTTGGATGTATGTATATTTAGGAGCGAAAGCAAAAATCGATATAACAACTGAGGAAATTTTTCCGATTTCTTGGACTTTCTACTTAATAGGATGCTAGGTTATCTATAATGGAATGTGAAAAACTGGAAAGGCAAAAAGAAAATTGTACAAAAAAATATTGGCTTCATATTTATTTCATAAAATATTTAAAAAATTCAAAATGGGGCAGTAAAAATTGGGATAGGTGAGTTTAATGCAGAGAGTTTTATTTCTGTTTAAAGGGATGTTTCGTCAAAAAGGTAGATGCAATTTATCTGTGTATATAAAGTTTTCTAACATTCATTCTAACGTTAACAGTTTTGTACATTTCATTAAAGACATTTTTTTTTAAATCTTTGAAACTTACTAATCTATTTTAAACTTTTTTTATAGTTTATACTGTATTCGAATATATCCTTATGATAGTTATGCGATATGAAAATATTTAGTTTTTGTGTTAGATATTTAATTAAACATGGAAAAGTAAAAAAAATCTTTTTTAATTTTTTATTCCTATTATTCATTAATGAAGATATAACTTTATAAAATTTTCAAAAACGTAAAATGATTTAAAATGTTTTTTTAATCTCTCTCATTTGAGAATGTTTGTCGTAAACTATAAAAGTTATCAACATAGTAAATGATGAAAAATTCTACTATTAAAGAGAAGGCTTAAATTTCTTTAGAAAAATAAAAAAACATTAAATCTTTTTTGGAGCAGGTGGTTTAAAGTTCGTATAGAGTAAAAAAAATAATTATTCTCCAGTCTTAAGACAAAAGTGATTTATAAATACACAAATACTGGAAATATAAAACATTTATGATTTTCAGAAATAACCGTAAAAGAGATAAAACATTTAAAAAAATTACGTTAAATCTATAATCTATAAATTAATTTATACTTACCCATACATTTTTTTATAGTTTCTCTATAGAAGAAATTATAAAAAAAATGTATAGGTAAGTATAGATCAATTGTCAATTGTGTAGAGTGTTGAACCACAATTAAACTCAACATCTTCAAAAAAAGTTAATTACAATGGTTTGTAAGAGAAATTAATTGATTCTGACGTGAGGAGGCTTGGTAGATAGTGATAATGTATTGGTGTTGTTGATCTAAAGGAGTTTGGTTCGAATCCCTAAATGGATGCCAAAATAGAGGCGCCTGTTTCTATGTCGGAAATTTGCACAATATTCGATTCGTGGATCAATGTCAATGTGTGGGTCTAACATTGGTGAAGATTCAGGTTCGAATTCGCTACCGGCATCCGTTGCAGGCGCTGCTTTCAGAAACGAGGAGACCCGATGGCGATTGTGCCATGGTATATATGAAGTATTACTATGACAATATGGAATGTACAAAAATAGGTGTCGACCAAGTTACCTGGTAGAAGTTCCCAGATTTTGTTTCATATAGCACGCAAATATGAAGCAGTTACAACCAAAAGCCTTCTCGGAAGGTAATGTCCTGCTGAGACGGTCCATTGGTGGACTGTTCTTTGCATACTAAACACGGACATAAACACGAAGTCCAGTAAAGTTAAACGCAAAAATTCACTGTTAAAATCAGTAAGCTAGAAAGTTATTTCTTTGCATTCGAGAAGAGTATACTGCGACTGGTGTATCCAGAGTTTAAAGTGAATAGACGAATGGACGTGCAGATGAAAATGCGTTAGAGTTAAAATGCATTTCTGAAATCTGTTGTAGGCCTTATATCTATTAACATAGCAAATAATGAAAAATATTACTGTTAAATAGAAGATATAAATTTACTTAAAAAGTTTGTTAAATAGTTAAAACAAAATTTTTGTTCCTCTACAAACAAGCAATCGACGATGTTTGATAAATCTTGAAGCATTTCAGGTGAGAAATAAAACCGACAACAATCGGAGCGGTTTTGAACCTACCCCGATTAACTATATGCGAAGGAGCGTGGGTTTCGATTTCCATCCGCACTTCAGATAATTTTTTAATGTAGTTCTCATTACTTCTTCTCTCAAGTCCAGGCACAGCGATAAATACTGAACCTAACTTTCTTTGGCATTAGAAGCCAACATCGACCGATCAAAATGTTTGTAAAGCTGTCAACTCACTTGATCGATGACTAGAAACCGAAATTTTATCACTTTGGAAAAAAAAATTATTTAATTAAAGTTTCCAAAGAAGTTCTCGTTTAATTTTCTAAACAAGGCTTTCAGAGCTTGTAAACTAATAAACGTGGTATGATTTCTTACAAACATTTAATTATCTAAATCTATTTATGGAAGAATTTCAGTTTATTTCTTTATTTTTTTATTTCTTTTTTTCATTCTAGAAAATGTTTTATTCTTTTTTTTTTTAATCTTAAGAATTAATTTTGTTTCAGTCGAGTAGCTTAATCTTGGAATTAATTTATTATGCTCAGATAAATGCAAAAACATTATCCATTTAAATGAGAGATTCACTATCTACAGCTATTATTCAATTTAAAGCAAATTATGAATAAATTTTAAGGTTGGTATTTTAGAGAGTTTATTTCTTCTGAACAATGTCAGAATGTCAAAAGAAATTTTAAAAAATTCCGTTTTAATATATATCTAGATAATTTCTATTCATAGATATTCCTAATAAAAGTATTTGAAAAATATTTTACTTTTGAAATATAAGAAATCCATTATATAGGATCTATTATAATGTAATTTAGATGCGTATTATTGAATGAAGGCTAAAATAATGTTTGTAAAAGCATCTATATTTTTTTAATTGCTTCGAGGACTGAGTCGTATTGACCATGTCCCTGTGAGCATCCCAAAGTGAATTACACCGACGAACGCTGTTGCTCATTTAACACTACACAGGAGGCACTTGTAGCTTGAAGGTAAGCTGCGGACGCCAGTAACGCTACCCTCAGAATGCTCTACGATCCTATTAGACCGGGACCTACGGTTTAAAATAGATTCCGAACCACTACAAACATCTGTGGCACCGCCGCGTCTCGAACCTGAAACCTGTGGCCCCGAGCGCCAGAGAGATAGTCACTCGGCCATCACGCCCCTGTAAAAAGTGTCTGATTAAACAAAGCCTGTATCATTAACTATATACTATTTACTTTTTATAGCATATTCAATTTTTATGTTTAGGTTTCCATTCATAGATATTCAGAACATTCTTAATGAAAGTATTTTGAAAAACATTTTACTTTTGAAATATAAGAAGTCTAGATATTAGTAGAATTTATTAAGGTGTAATTTAAAGGCATATTATTGAAAGAGGCCTAAAATGATGTTTAAAAAATTATCTAGTTAAATAGAAGCAAAAAAAAAAAATGGATGACTACATATTCTCTTGACTGCATATGACATATTATGACTACATATGTAACTGCATATTCTCTTTTTATAGTATATTCATTTTTTATGTTTAATTTCTATTCATAGCTTTTCATAACTTTTTTAATGAAAGTATTGGAAAAATATTTTACTTTTGAAATTGAGTATTAAGAATGGTATGAAATAGAATTAATATTGCAGATAGCTCTGTATGATATACAAAAAGCATTTCAGGAAAGACTTAAAAAAATCGGAGTGATAATTATATCTGTTTAATTCTATATTTCAATCTAAACAAAACATTATTTCTGTTTCAAAATTCTAAATAAAATATGGCATCCAACATACGAAAGAAAAGAATAAAATTCTCGTATACTAAACATTTTACATGTTACTAAAATTTTTGCACTTTAAAATTTAAAAAAAAAAAAATGGTCGCAAGCTAATCTTTTAAATTACTCTGACACTTTCTCCCCAGAAAAGACGGCGACAGCTCCACGGAAAACATTTCCGCGTGAATATTAGAGGAAGATATTGACATAAAATAAATAAACCAAAAAATGTAAAACACGATGTAGCGCCGTAAGGAAAAATTCAGAAAAGAAACTTTTCCGCTGATAATAACTCAATTTGGCAGAATTTTAAAGAGTCCTCCATCTAGAAAAAGGGGTTTTTTCGTACAAAATTTGTTTTTCCTCGTTTTGGGAGCATTCGAATGTGTGCATCAAGATTAATTTCCCCAAACTGGCTTTCATGTCAAGATTTATTTACAGTCTTCGCAAAATAGTCTCAAGTCAGGTAATAGATTTACGCCTCGGGCTTTTTTAATATTAAGGTTTTATGTATAAAAAATTAGCCGTTTTTTTTTTTCATTCCAACTATTAGCTATATATATATTTTGCTATATATATCTTGCTATATACTCGCTATATATATATCTTGTTCAAATTTTCAGTCGTTCATAAAATACTTTTTATTGATGCACTCGAGATCAAATAAATTTTTTTTGAACTTGCAGTGGATGGCACTGGATGGGAATACAGTTTTTTCAAATATTAACTCATTGATTCAATTTAACTGATTAATTTTAGTTTTTTTTAGAATTAAGTTGCAAATACCTACCAATAGATGGCACCAGATGTAAGAGGAAAATTTCAACTTTATTTGTAAAGGACTTTTCTGCAATAGAGTGAAAAAAATTGGAATTGATTTTTTTTTTTTTATATATATTACTTGTTTTTAATAGATTTGTTACGCAGTATCTAGAAAAATGTAATTTAAAGAAATACTAGTTACTGCGATATGAAATACAGAAACTTTTTAAAAATTCTGTAAGAAGACCAGGCGTCTAGTCAAAGAGTAGGTAAAAGGACGGATGGCGGGCTTCAGCCCATTCAAACCTATTCAACACAAATTACATATAATTTAATAAGTATCTTTTTATATATCTTTTGATATTCATTAATTACTTTAATTATATGGCTCTATATAATGTTGAAAATATAAATCCAATTAAAAAATTTTAAACTTATTTTTAATTACATATAAGAATGTAAGTTATTAAACTGTCCAAATATCGTAAAAGGATATGAATGATTCCATCAAAAAATCTGTAGATTTTATCTTTAAAAAATAATATGTCTATTTACAATAGCAAGTTATTATAGTAAACCCTAGATCGTGTGGAATGGTAAACATCCTTTCAAGAGTAGAAACGGATGAATCGATTTCTTGTTAGAAGTTCTAGTCAGATATACGTGGCGAAATGCAACATGTTTACAAATATAATATACAAATTCCAGATGATAATACAGATATATATAAATAAAACGAAACAAAGAGCAATATTTCGAAACCAATTATACAGAAAAATAGAACAAAAAATAACTTTATCTCCTGTTACGCCGTTCTGTGTGAATCCGTCCTACATCACCGATTGCCAGTTTTCCACAGAATAGGTGTACCAACTGTTAAATGCCTAGTACACTGTAAGAAATCGAACCAGAATATTCTTTTCCTTGTGTAATTTTATACTATTATTATAAGTGCCCCTTATTCAATGCAGGGCCCGATGGCCGAGCGACTAGCGCTCGGTGCCACAGGTTTCGGTTTCGAGTCCCGGCGGTGTCATGAATGTTTGTAGCGGCTCGGAATCCACTTTAAACCGTAAGTCCCGGTTTAATATGACTATAAAATGTTGGGCATAGGGCTAACAACTTTACTCCGTAAAAAAAAAGAAAACGTCTCCTGTCTCGAAATTTGTTAGTAGGCAGACGTTCATGGCCCACCATGGGGCTGTTACATCGATGATGATGGTTACGATATTCAATGATATTTTAACATCAATAAAATTAATTCTAGATTTAGTGTTGGGATTAAAAAAATAACCAATTTATATATTTTTTCCCAAAATATTTGGAATTTACCTACTTATATTATTTTAACCACATAAAATTATTCGCCATTTTTAAATATTCTTCCTGAAGAAACCGAACGGTATTAAGCTCGGAGATTATAGCGGTCATAATTAATAAATTTATGGATTTCAATCTTCTAAAATTTTATCGTAACTTTTTCTCAAACATTTATTTCATATAAGTAAAATTAATATGTTTCAATAAAATCTGGAAACGTATAAAGTCTCCCCCTCCCCACCACTAAAAGATAAATGGAGGTTACAGTTAGGAAAAATATTTGTTTGGAAAACGGAAATAAAATATTCTTATCTGATTTTTGTCGGCTTATGTCCACCAAATTTAAGAACATCTGA
The DNA here is from genome assembly GCA_021605075.1 of Caerostris darwini. Taxonomy (NCBI): domain Eukaryota; kingdom Metazoa; phylum Arthropoda; class Arachnida; order Araneae; family Araneidae; genus Caerostris; species Caerostris darwini. The sequence continues at coordinate 49,181 of BPLQ01005587.1, read as the reverse complement.
TTCTAAAACTTTTGAAATATTTTCTCGGTGTAATGCCATCTTTAATTTATGTCATCTAAGAGGGAAATAAATTCCACCGTCAAAATTATTTTTACTTTTTTAACATCCAAAAAACATCCAAGAATTAAGAGGGAAAAGTTTTTTTTATTAAATTATATTTATTTGGATGAAATGTGAGCTGCTTTTTTTTTTTTTAGAACGAAAATTTCTGAAAAAGAATTCCAAGTTCTGAGGGAAAACCATCTTTTTAATCTGATTTAATTATACTCCATTCCTTTTTTTATTTATTTATTCATGTTTTTGCTTTTTTTTATATATATAAGGCCCTTTAAATTTTTTGTAAGATTCTCAGATTAATTTTTTCTTAGATCATTTTCTTTCAAAAATATTCTTTTTTTTAATTTAACGTAAAAATCTTGTACAAAAATGTTATTTTTTTTAAGTCAGTATGAAAATAATTAATTTTCACTTCAAATGCAAATTATAATAATTAAAAATATGTATACTGTTAATTTGAATAAAATTCAGACCTCAAACTGCTACTGTAAGTGAAACAGAGAATCAAAAATCCTTACCAGATTTTTTCTTACTTAAAAAAAAATATTTTTTTTAAATCATATTAATTTTTGTGTACACTTTTTAAAGTAAACGGGTTTTTAGAGAATAAATTCGTGATATGAGAAATCTCTTTTATCTCTATAGAATATTCCGTTTGTTGTGAAATATATTTACTGACAAATTTTCGATAGATATTTTTCCAAATCAACAATTTCAAAATATTCTTTTAAATAAGGGGCCTGAATGGCCGAGTGGCTAGCGCTCTGCCGCTCGGTACGACGGGGTTCGAGTCCGGCGGTGCCATGGATGTTGCAGTGCTTCGGAATCCACTTTAATCGTACTTCCCGGTCTAATAGGATCATAGAGCGTTGCGGGGGCATTGTGACTCCGCGTCCGTGGCTTATCTTCAAGTGACACGCGCCCCCTGGTTAATGCAAAATGAGTAACGTCTGTGCAGCGCTCGCCTTAAAGCATCCAAGACCAAGCTGTTTAAGTGTTTGCCAGCTGCATTAGAAAGAAAAAAATTCTTTTAAAAATAAAACAATGATTTTTAATTTTCTGTTTTCATACAAAAAAATTAATTATTTTCATAATTATAAAAATACAAAAATATTTTTCTAGGAATATGTCGAGATTTTTTTCTTCTCTTATTTCACTTGGTAGACAGCAACATCTACACCAAGTCCAAGAATCCGTGTTATCTCATGGAAGGAGGGAAAGGGGTGAGCAGCTTCTGTTGTGATGGAGCACCCGTAGGTAGAAGTCTGACTTTGGCTCTTTGTCGCTGAAGAAGGAGGCCAGTGAATTCCTGGAGGACTTATAGGGAGAATACCCCGCATTTGAGTATCGTAAGGGAGAAAACCCGGAAAACACCCACCAAGTAGTCTGACTAACGAAGCAACAGTGAGACACTTGTAGGCAATGTCACTGTGACCGTCAAGTCTTCTTATTTCTTAAAGCAGAGACTGCAACGGACACCGCCAGCAGATTAGAACTAAAGACAAGTTGCATGTTGCAAGTTGTCTTTTAAGTTGCATCTATCTACCCATAGAGGACGCCAGATTAACTTAAAAAAGATGAATGAAAATTATTTATAAAGGACTTTCTGCAATAATGTGAAAAAAAAGTAGGAATTGACTTTAAAAATTATTTTTTATGCATTACTTGTTTACGTTTAATTAAGCTATATTGATTATTGATCTCTTTAAATCTGAATAAGGAGTTGTAAATCCCTATGTGAAATTCAGGGTGCGAACTTCCCAGATTCTGCGTTTGTTTGCGTGTTTCATTGTAAAATGGCGAATAATCGTCCGAGTTCACATTTTAAAGTTATATTCTATTATATTTCAAAGCATAAATGATCCATAATTAAGAAAATATGTTCATACAATCTTCACTTCAAAATCCTTTATGAAGCTGCCTGCAACTCATTTCATATTTTTAAGCATTTACTTAATGACCACGAAGTTCGCAGAATAATTGAGTTATATTTTACGAACTCATGATAAGTGGAGAAACAAATATCACACTCGTCAAATAAATATTCTTTAATAATTTCATTTTTTTTTATTTCATTTATATTTTTATATTTTTTATATTTCATTTTTTTTATTTCGCTTATATCTATGTATTTTTTATATTTCATTTTGAGTGTTATATACTTCTTTACAATGTGGGTTTAGTATCATCATTATTATATTTTCTATGTTTACATGTAAGGATAATAGTCAACCCAAAAATAATAACTCCTTTTGTTTCAATTTTTAGCTCCAAAAAATATCTAGAGTGGGTCTAAATCTGATATATAATTTTAATATATATCAGATATATAATTTTATATGTGGTCCACGGAGTTTTGATGCATTTCCAAAGTGGCCCGCAAGATCATTTGGGTTGGCCACCCCTGTTTTAAAGCATAAATGATTCTTACGATTAAGAAAACACGTTTGCGCATTTTTCACTGGAAATTCCTTTAGATAACTACCTTCAACTCATTTCAATCTCTTCTTCGCATTTACTTAATGACCGCGACTCCTAATGCAACAAATGAGATCAGCATAATTGAAACAACCGAGCAATTTCTTGACTGTGCAACTGGAGTCTTGCCCCAATCAGCTGCAAATATGATTGGTTCTATCAATTCATATCAGACACTCCATCAATAGTTTGCTCGTGGTTATAAGAAAAGGGGGCAGCTTCCGTTGTGATGGAGCGCTCATAGGTCTGACTTGCCTTCGTGTCGCTAAAAAAGGACAGTGTATGTACTTTTCATTGTATGTACTGTATCATTTGTATGTACTTTTCATTGTAAAGTGACTAATAATCGTGAGAGTTCACGGGTTTATGTTAAAGGCATACATACAATCAATGCAATCCCGTACAATCAACCTGCTTGTGGATAAATTGTTCCTACAGTTTCTTATTTATGTTTAACCAAACGATGTTGAGTTTAAATCCCACCAATGAGCTGCAAATCCCTATGTGAAATTCAGGGTGCGATCTTCCAAGATTCTCCGTTTGTATATGCTTTTCATTGTAAAGGGGCTAATAAAAGTTCAAGTTCACGGGTTTATTTTTAAAGGCATAAATAAATACAATCAATTCCCTCAACCTAATTGTGGCTAATCAACCTGACAATCAACAGCTAACCTGACCGTGGCTAAATTGTTACTTCTGTCTCTTATTTATGTCTAATCAAGCTATATTGAATTTAAATCTGACCAAATGGTTGTAAATCCTTATGTGAAATTCTGGGTGCTAACTTCCCAGATTCTACGTTTGTGTGTACTTTTCATTGTAAAGTGGCCAATAATCATCTGAGTTCTCAGTTTTATGTTTTAAAGCATAAATGATCCTTATGATTAAGAAAATATGTTTATACAATATAATGCTGCCTTCAACTCATTTCATAACTATTTTTCCGCATTTACTTAATGACCGCGACTCTAATGCAACAAATGAGATCAGCATAATTGAAACAACCGAGCCATTTCTTGACTGTGCAACCGGAATCTTGCCCAATCAGCTGCGAATATGAGTCGCCTAATGTTATTATGCTCAGCTGGACTGTTTATAATCACAATATTTAGATAAGAGCGTCCAATTGCCGTTGCCATGGCAACCCTGCGTCACGGAAACGGGAAACTGTTTCTCCCTGGCGATCACATCAGCGATTTAATTTCGAACAAAATTCGCCCAGATATGCCTTATTCTTCGCAGAATGTTAAAATGAATTCGAGCAATTAGTGCCTTCAAATACTTCTCGGCAAATTTGCATACCTCATTAATTAACAGTGTAAATTAATGAACATTTTAACGCATAGAATAATAATTAGCCTGTTAATTATTATAATTGAATAATTTACATTATCAAGAATATTTTCATTTATCCTGAAGCTAAACATTTATTATATTAACCTAGAATTACTTTTTTTCGAAACCTTTTTGGAAGAATTCCGTATTTTTTTTATGTAAACTTCAACACGTACAGAAAAATAAATTATGGTCTTTACTGAAAGTTTTATAATTTAAATTAGCAATTGGAAATAATTCGTCCAAAATCACAAGCATTAATTTATCTACTATATACAAAATACATGATTATAATTAAAGTCTCACTTTCAAAATGCTTTAAAAAAAGAACCACTCGTCACAATGAGTTCACATTTGAACTGAAGATACATGAAGAAGGGGGAAACGGTACGGCATCAAAAAAAAGTTCCTCCGATTTTTCCCATCCAATTTGTTATGACCTTGCCATATTATATGGGCTTTCTTCTAAAAGTGTCACAACTGTTGAATGACTTGGAAGTCCTTTTTTCCGTCAAAAATTCGAAACAATCCAGCACGTTGAACACTACAGTTGGTTTAATGTGCAACTCATGCCAAATACGTTGTCATTTCGATTCAAAATATCGCTGGGAACCAAATTCACTTTCTTTATGCCGTTAACTGCGCCCATCTATTAACACAATTTGGAACTTTTCTTGATCTTCAGTTCAAATTTGAACTCATTGTGGCGAGTGGTTCTTTTTTTTACAGCATTTTGAAAGTGAGACTTTAATTATAATCACCCTGTATTATTTATATCAATCCTAATTCGCATAATTTATAATAACGCTCATTAAATTGCATTATAAAATAAAGAAAAATCTATACATCGTAAAATATGTTTATATACAGAATTATGTAACTAAACAAAAGAATTATATCATTAAAATAAATATTTTTTATTATTAATTGAAGTATGAAAATAAATAAATAAATGGAGAGATATAATCAACATTTAATTGATTGCAAATATATTATATATATGTATATATATTTATAAGTATACATTAATAGAAACAGAAAACAAGCACAACACCTGCGATGAGAAAGCAACCATCTTTTAATAAATAATAACAATCCTTGATATAATAGAACCTCACAAAAAAAATCTCCATTTTGCATTTCAGTAACAAATATCACCAAGTCTATCCCACCTACGGAAAATAAAACATTTTTTTTTATTTTCATAAGCTAAAAAAGTATTTAAACTTTTAAATACTAATTATTGTTTAATTAAATTGGTAAACGTAATGATAATAATGAACTGCTGGCAATCTTCAATAAGAAATTCAAAAGATGAATATGAAAATAAATCATAAATGCAATCATAAATGCAAAATATCTAATAATGATGAACAATAGGCGCAAGGAAAATGCCCATAGGAGCGAAAGTATCCGCTTTTGAATAATTTGTGTACACGAAAAGATTAATCGCAATGCAAATAAGAAAAGCATAACGCGTTGAACGCATAAGGACGTCATTTCCCATTCTTTAATAAATCATTGGAAACAAATTAATAGGTATTAAAAATAGCCCGATATCTGGTGGTGTAAGCAATAAAAAAAAATGGGATATAACTTTTTAAATATTAATTTAAGTATATACAGTAAGACTTTCTCGTACTTTTTGGATATGGACCAGATAAAAAAACCAGACCAATTCAAAAGAAAAAAATTGGGCTTCTAAGTGAAATATTTTTTTAAATGATACAGACAGACTGATAAATATCTATTTTAAATAAACAAAAATAGTTTAATGCTATATAGAGCTGAGAATCATTTTCTAGTCGCACATCAATATGATTTAATTTATAGAATCATATATATATATATTATATACGGTGGCCTACTAGGCAGATTTCGAGATAAGGGATGTTTTCCATTTATGGAGTAGGGTTGTCTGCCTTACGCCCTAATGTCATATTAGACTGAGACCGGCCCTGAATGGCCGAGTGTTAAGCGATCTGGCGCTCGGTGCCATAGGTTTTGAGTTCGAGTCCTAGAGGTGCCGTGGATGTTTGTCATGGTTCGGTGTCCGCTTTAAACCGTAGATACTAGTCTAATGTGACAGTAAAGAGTGTCACAGAGCCAAGTCAGACTTCTACCTACCGGTGCTCCATCCCAACAGAAACTGCCCTCCTTCCCACCCTCCATGAGATTACAGATGGGATGTATGTCCCGCACTGCGGGATACGAAGGATTAGTCACAACAGCACACACAGACTGGGACCTACGTTTTAAAGTGGATTCCGAACCGTTGAAAACTTCTATGGCATCGCCGGGACTCAAGCCAGGAGCCTGTTACACCGGGCCCCAAGGTGCTCTTCAGTCAGTCATCAGGCCCATTATATATATATATATATATAGATAGATAGATAGATCCTCTATAGTATTTACAAATTCACAAAATTTATCAAGTAATTTGGAGGAGATAAATTATTATGTTTGTATATTATTATATATATTTATATTAAAATATATGGGCCTGAATGATCGAGTGGCTAGCGCTCTGGTGCTCGGTGCTACAGGTTTCGGGTTCGAGTCCCGGCGGTGCCATGGATGTTTGTAGTGGTTCGGAATCCACTTTAAACTGTAGGTCCTGTTCTAACAAGATCGTAGAGCGTTGCAGAGGTATTGTTACTCCGCGTCCGTAGTTATCTTCAAGCTACACGCACCTCCTGGGTACTGAGTGAGTAATGTCGGTGAAGTGCTTCCCTTAAGGCATAAAAGATAACTGTCTAAGTGTTTGCCAGCTGCTTTAGAAAGAGAAAAAAAATATTATTATATAATAAAATAACGTCCGTCTAGACTAATTATATATATATAGTGTATATATATATTTGTTCATTAACTGAGTTTTCCCATTAAAAATCATATCTTTCTTTTGCCCTTTAACCTTTCCGAATTATGCCTAGCAAAATAAATTATCACGAATATTTCACTTTTTGTATGATGTCTGAGAAATATAAATGATTCTGCGATTATTTTTTTCTAAAATAAATTCAGAATCAAAATTATAATTTGATTTTAAATGGAATGAAATCGTAGATTCACAAATTTAAATCGCTCCATTTTTTATCATTTTTTTTTATAACTAAAACATTTTATAACTCTGTAATAAAAAGTTAAATTAGTTTACAAAAACTTTTGTTTTTTATTGCATTATAAATTAACATACTTTAATTTAATGAAAAGTTTCATTATAGATTTTTAAAACTGATTATATATTTCGCAAACTATATTTAAAATATAAATAAAAGTGACTATAAATTATATAGTTTATAAGTTAAAAAATCTGTAATAATTTTCATTATCTGTATTTTATTCATTGTTTAGTTTAAAATATAAATCTTGTACATTATATAAATTACTTAATTAAAATTTACTAAATGAATATGAACTTTTTATTTATTAAGAAATAAATTAAATCCTAAACACATCAATATCAAAATATTGATGCATATACTTTATTTATAGTTACGGAGTCGTAAATTCTTATATAACGAATGTAAATATGTCGTAAATAATAATTTATCATCCTGTTTATGAATGGTATTAACAACCGAATTCTCGTGATATATTACTGCCTGTAAATGTACTTTAAGAGTAAAATAGATCTAATCTATTTTAATTAAGTTTAATATATTTACCTTATTATAAGCAGTATAATTATTGAAATAAATTACCAACACTTTGAAGTAGGCTTACGAAAATATTAACTTAACTATTAACTTAGGTAATTTATAGTAAACAGCTACGTTGACTACGTTGGCCAACTAATGCGCCGGGATACGCCACATTTATTTCCACTCGCTTGAGAGTCTCGAAGCCACCTTACTATTTCTCTTGAACGCCAAAGGAGGGGAGCGGCGGTGTTTGCCAGTGCGTAGGCGGAAGGGGGGTTACATTATAATAATATTATTATAGTAGTTTGTGATTAAATGCATTTCAAATTGTTAAACGGGCCTGGTGGCCAATTGGGTAGCGCTCTGGACCCTCGTACCTTAGGCTTCCGGTTCGAATCTAGGGGGTGGCATGGATGTTTGTTAATGGTTCGGAATCCACGTCACTGTAGGTCCCGGTCTAATTAGCCCAATATGAGAAAAAAATTACCGTAGAGTGGCAAACCAAAAAAAAAAAATACATATACACTCAAGAACCAAAGCATTATGACCACCTGTCAATAACGACTTAGCCCGCCTTTGGTGCAACACAGCTTCAACCCGCCTTGGCATGGATTAATACCACCACTTAATACCAGTTGAATACCACTTCTTCCTGATCACGTGCCTTCCACGTCATCTAGGCGAGTTCATTGCAAAATGTAGGGGTGATCTTAATGTTTTGACTCTTGAGTGTATAATTCAATTTTTTGGATAGGAAAGGTTCTTTAGCGGTTGATTTCAAACATTGTTTAACAGTGCTTTACAGATTTGGCGCTAAGTGTAATTTAACCCTAGTCGTTTCAACTCAGCGAGGATTTGATTTTAGCAGTTGATTTTTAATACCTGCTAAAAAATTCTATAACATTTTTATAAATATAAAAAAAAATTATTTTATTTAATTACTCAACATATTCATTGCGCTTAAAAATTTCCAACAAATCTTTTCTTAAAAATAATTATTCTTTTAATGTAAAATTTTAAGATAATATAACTGAATCAATATGCACTTATTGAATTATGTTAGTCCGGTATGTAGAATTAGAAAATTTAATTTTTTGATGTTGAAAAAAATCAGTGCATTTGTTATTACAAATAAATAACATAAAAATATATTATATGTTATTTTAATTGATGCTGTTAGTTGTGTGTTATTCACATACATAACTTAACCCCTACATTAGGTAATTAAGATATGTTCAACTTAACTGTTAATTAACGGTTAATGTAACGAAAATTAACAGTTTACTTAGAATGAAGGAATTTAATTGCAATGAATTAGTTTTGCTGTTGTTGTTGTTTGTTTGTTTATTTTCTCCTGTAAAATAGATTTAAAAAGCACATTTTTATGTTAATTAAGTACATTTTTATGCTGGCAGTTTAGATGATAATCCTGTTAAAAAACATATAAACTGTCAACATAAAAATGTACTTGTGCTATTTAAATATCCTTTCTCATTAGAAATTTTGAATGTTTAGAAAAAAAACGGAGAGAGAATATTTAAACACTTGAATTTAAAATTAGTTTTTTTCTGTCATTAAATATTTCTGTTTTTTCGATCGATTCAGCAAAAAAAAAATTCTTGAATTCGGAAATATTTTTAGCGGTTTTTTTCATCTACTTTTTTTTCTGACAAAAAAAACCAAACAGTTAATTTTTTTTTAAAGAATCACTCAATTGCAAAAGAATTTTTTTTTTTTAAATTTTAAAAGAGTTTTACATTTTTCATTCCATTTCACTATAAAATGTCACACATATTTCTGGGTTTTTTTTTATAAATATGTAGGGGGAAAACTATTTCATAAAGTAAGATGAGACAGTTTTTATCAATGTCTTTCAATTATCAAAAGAATTCGAGAAGTTTTGGATAAAATATTAAATATTTTGGCGGGAAGAAAACGTCAAACAGTAATAGGCTTTTTATTGAATATCTTTTTTGCAAAAAATTCTCATGGCACAAAATAAATTTGAATTTTTGATGAAATAATTTCTTTTTTTCCACAAATCATGTTGCTGTTGTTTTTTTAATTAAGTAGGTCAGTACTAATGTTCCCAAAAAGTAAGACCATTTTTTTTTTTAAAACTGTTTATTTAATCTCCCAAATATATTTCATCGCTTCAAAGTAATCCTCTCAGAACACAATGTACTTATGCCAACTTTTTTTCCAATCCACAATGCATGCCAACAAGTCATGGGCAGGGATAGCCTTCAAAGCGCGCGCCGATTCACGTTGAATATCTTCAATCGACTCTAAACGGTGTCCCCAGAGTGATATTTTGAGTTTAGGGAGTAGCCAGAAGTCGCACGGTGTGAATATGGTGGTTGTGGAATGATATGGGTTTCATTTTTGGCGAAAAAGAGACGAAGAATTAATGCAGTGTGAGCTGGCGCATTTAGTGTTTTCGGTACCCATCGAGATTTGACACGTTTGAGGCCCAAAATGAAATTGACCGATCCTTTTGAAATTTAAACATCAGCAGCAAGGTCTCTAATTGTTAATCGACGATTTGCAAGCACCCAATCTTTAATTGTTTTGACGTGAGCGTCATTGGTTGAGCAGGAGGGTCGACCAGAGAGCTGTTCGTCTTCGACGCGTTCTCTGCCTTCTTTGAACTGTTTATACCACTTGTAAACTTTTCTTTCCGATATAGGAATGCTCACCGAATGCCTTCTGCAACATTCTATACTTTTCCGCAAACAAAAATGAATGCAAGTTCTTTGCTCAATGAATTCAGACATTTCAAAGCAGGAAGCCTGGTGGGGGTTGTCAGCGTTATTTCCCATGCAGTACGGATTTTACACATTTCAACAAGCCGTCCTGCGCTCTCTTTTATGAATTGTTCTCCAGACAACTTTTATAGCAAAGCTGCTGTTTATTTGGCTGCCAGAGGGTCTCCGCCTTCTGGCAGTACGTAAAAAAGTCTCCGTATGAAAACAATCTTAGAGTATGTAAGAAATCATAAAGAAGCATGTAATGATGGAAAAAAAACTATGCAAGCTATGCAAATACATATGAACTAATTTTCCCTAATTTAAGATATTTCAAAAATATTTACCTTTATATAAATAATATACTATTAAGACATCCTGTTCTATTTATATGATAAAAATGGCATAATGATGTCGTCGCGATGAGAATTCGCGGCATGCAACACTTTAATGTGATTTTAAGTCCATGTATTTTTTTGACGAGGAAGTGGAATTTTCTCTAATGGGTTTTTGATGGCATATCAATAAGAAATCTTGCCTGTTTCGATCGTTTAATGTATGTTCCAGTTCCTGTAAATAACGAATTAAGTGTGTCATCAAAAATATTATCATTCAAATTCTTCTTAAATCTTGAATATCCCAAACATTAATTTTATGTGAATTTTTTTTTAAGTTTTATGTGAAAACTCTGTTACTTTTTAATTAACAAAATTGTATTGTTTTTCTTATTTCATGAATTTGTTTTGTAGTTGAATAATTGTTATATTCATATATCCTCTGTAAATTTTCATTTTTTTCCCTTTCTTTCACAACGGGAGTTTCTTAGTATTTTGCGTTGTTCTCTAAGTTTTAAAGTTATTCATAAAAGGCAATTTTATAATTAATTTTTAATTAATTGTAGATAAAAGACAAGTAATATAAAAAGAATTTTAAGTCAATTCCTACTTTTTTTTTTCACTATATCCCAGAAAAGTCCTTTACAAATAAAGTTGGCGCCATCTATTGGTAGATACATGCCACTTAAATCTAAAAAAAAACAAAATTAATTAATTAAATTTAATTATTGAATTAATATTTGAAAACACTGCATTCACATCCAGTGTCATCCACTACAAGTTGAAAAAAAATGTATTTGAACTCGAGTGGATAAATAAAAAGTATTTTATGAACGATAGTAAATGTGAACAAGATATATATAGGGAGAGTGTGAGCTAATAGAAGGAATTGAATAAAGTTATACATGGTGGCGATGAAATAACTTCTCCTATTTGGAGACATCTGCATTTAAAACTTTTTTTCTTATTTCCGATTGCAAAGCAATACAAAAAGGGGGAAAATACAAATAAAAAAATGTATATAAAAGAGTTCAATCAAGTTATTGCCTTAAGAGTTCTCTAGCTTGCCCGTATTTTGCTATCTCGGATTCGCCATGAAGTGCCATTTTCCTTTTTTTAAATTTATTTTCTCATGGCTTTCGCGGTATGTATATGGAATTGATTCGTTCATTAGTTTTTGTTGAAGATGTCGCCAAACAGGGAAGGTTATTTTATAGCCGCCCTATATTATTGCTAAATTTCTTTAAATGAATTTTTTTTTTAAATTCAGTATCAGAGTAATTAAATTAAATGAATTGTTTTTTTAAAGACACTGGTAAAATATTTTCATGCATCAATTGTACTCTTATTTTTAAGCTAAGATATATAATCTAATATTTGGTTTTACTATAATCTAATATTTGGTTTTTACTAAGCAGCCAAAAATATCCTTTCTTTTACTGTGGGATACGTATTTATAGTTTTCAAAATTATTCATTGAATATATCAAATGGATGAAATTAACATTGTATTTAAAGAAAAAATCCCTATTTTAATATTGAAATTATAAAATTATTCATAATTCAAATCGCATTGTTCGTAATCTTTGATATTTGAAGTTGTGAAACCAATGTAATACTTCAACTACGTAATCGAACATTCTCTAATTAGCATATTTTACGAAAAATAATATATAAATAACGAATAAATCATATTGTTTGTGTTTTTCATAAAAGTCTTGTCTAATTGTCAAGGATAGAAGTTTGTCAATATAATACTTCAACAACGGAAAAATAATATTTAAATAATTTTATTATTTCGTGACATATTTTTCATAAAAATATCATAGCACATTTTGTTTTGATTTTTTCAAAAGTATGTTGTCCAGATGTCATACAATCTCAAAATTAATCCTTTTTTATATCCTTCAACAGCACGAGCTAATTAAAACCGATTTAATATAACATTTTTTAATACATAATTATTTTCCATAATAACTAATTTTTTTAATATTTTTTATTAATATACTTAATTCAAATTTACCTGAAACAAATTCAAAAAGCTGTATCCTCATTTTTTAAATATGATAGTAAACAAGCATAATAGGTTCTTTAACAAATAGTTGTACATCCTTCAAGAAATAAAATATTGAGATCATTAACCTCTGTGGATCAATGGTCGAAACAGATAGAGAACTAGTGCTCCAATAAAGGAAGTAAATATCGGGCAATAAAAGGACAAGTGTCCGATTTTACGAGAATCGCCCATTCTCGTTCTCTCTCTTCCCACAGCCTTTTTTATGTCCCAACTCCCGTGAAATAGAGGACAGACGACGAATTTACGATCCGTGTACGTCATGCTTCTAACATCCACTCCTCCCTATATAACATAAAGAGTTGGAGGATGGACGGTGAAAAGCAAGAATGTCCTATAAAGAACTTCTGATTCTCGAAACACTAAACTAAAAACGAGAAAGAAATAGAGCTAGTTTCTCAATTAAGAAGTTCTTATTTTTCTTGAAAAAATGTTTTGGGAAAATTTCATGAAAAATGTTATTTATAATTGACAAATATTAAATGATGTTTTCGAAGAACATGGAAAACTAAACACTTTCATTCATCTACTTTACTATTCGCCACGTGCTAGGGGCCTCCACATATTTTATATTATTATTTTTATTGTCCCTTCCTATCTATATATGTATATATATACATACAAACATATATATATATATATAAATATGTATGTGTTATAGGTATAGTATATAATATATAGATGATAAATCTCCAGTTTGTAAGAGAACTAAAACTTTATCTACATTATCTGCAGGACACTTTTAATTATCTTGTCTTTTTCCTGATTTTTGGATTTGTTTTTTCACACTGTCAAAGAATATTTTTTCTACACACACACACACACACATATATATATAAGGACATTTTGGGGTACATTAATCTCCGGTATGTATATGATATAGATTTATTCTCCAACCATTAGCATCGACTATATATGTAATATATATATATATGTATATACAATCAGGACATTTTGGGGTACATTAGTCTCCAGGACATTGAGGTAGGTTTATTCTCCAACCATTAGCATTATCACAAGCAATTGCATTTTTCACAATCACAAAAAGAGGTAGAGGAAAGGTGTGCTATTGCATTTTTATAAATGTTTTTTCCGTAAGTTTGTAAATTAAACTGCATGTTTTCATGTCGTTGTCTTATTGAAGCACATAACTTTATCCTAAATGCAAATTTTGAACATTTGATGGTAATTACCAGTGATTGAAATATTACATTTTGCCTTTTTTTTAGCGCCATCTATAACAAGTAATATAAAAAAAAAACCTACGGTTTAAATCAATTCCACTTTTTTTTTCACTATTGCAGAAAAGTCCTTTACAAATAAAGTTGAAATTTTCCTCTCACATCTTGTGCCATCTATTATTAGATACATGCAACTTAAATCTAAAAAAAGACCCTAAAAGGAATTAATTAAATTTAAAAATGAATTAATATTTGAAAAAAACTGCATTTCACATCCAGTGTCATCCACTACAAGTTGAAAAAAAAAATGTATTTGAACTGCAGTGTATTTTGAAAATTTGTGGAACGGTTGAAAATTGGAACAAGATATATTACATTTTGAGCTAATAGAAGGAATTGAAAAATAGAATTATCACTCCCTTTTCAAAAGACATAGCACTACAAGAACCTTAACACTGCCCTTCATGACAAAGGAATTGTTTTGAGAGAAAATTGAGGCCTTATTCTCTGAACCTAAACATCGACCAAAACAAACCAAAAGTACTGAAGTTGCTTTTGTCCACTGAATATGACTTGATTCAAAATGTCACGAGGTTTTGAAATATGGCTTTCAGCAAATACGGTCCTTTTATTTCGGCTTTTCTTTGGAAACGAAAGCTTTCCATCTGGTTGCGTGATACTGGTAATTTGCTTTTTGGGGGCATTCTTCGAATTGTTTCTGCTAAAGTATGCTTTCTGGTGCTATTCAAGAAGTAAATGCCGTAATTTCTGTTGCACTTTCTTTAAGGGGGTTTGTTATGTCTTGACTTATTCTTCTCTTGGTCGTGGGAGAAGATTTCATTTCATCCCTTTCAGGTTTGTTTACAATTTACCCAACACATTTTGTGCTTCTATGTAAATCATTTGGACGTATCCGTGGCTGCATTGATTTCTTTGTTGTAATTTTGGAGTTCAATCATAAATTTTGTGGAAAATTTACGTATTTAAATCTTTAAAAATAATTTTGCATTTTAATTATCCTAAAAATAATTTTAATTTCCAAAAGTTTAAACTAAATATTCTTCATTGGTGCAACAGCCCCATGGTGGGTAAAGGCCATTTACCTACTGATAGATTCGGAAACATGAGATTTTTCCGGGGTAAGATTGTTAGTCCTACGCCATTCAGTCATATTGGACCGGGACCTACGGTTTAAAGTGGTTTCCGAAGCACTACAAACAACCATGGTACCAGCCGAACGTGAATCCTGTGGAGCCGAGCGCTAGTCACTCGGCCATTAGGCCCCAAACTAAAGCCAAAATCATGTTTGCTATATTTACTCTCTATATAAAAAATTTTCGAATAAAATATTTAACCTTTATGTGCTACGTTTTCATGCAAATCTCAGTTTTCTCTGCAAACGTTTAACAACAAGAAATTAATTTTTCATATAATAAGAAAAAATTTCATTTAATATGAAACTAACTCTTTGTTTAATATTTAATAAAAAAAAACAGAAACCCTATACTCATCTGCGCGAAATATACTTCCTTCCGTATGACAGTCAGGCTCTGCGGGATGCGAAATATACTCCAGTCCCATTAATGTGACCGTACCAAAATAACCACCTTTGGCAGAGCAGACCGATTGCAATTCGAAAGGTAATTAACGATTGAGATGCGCCCTGGATAGCCTTTGTACACACTCCATTGCAACCTGCCTCTTGTGACGGGTTATTTCACGTTGACGTGAAAGAGGTGGGGGGTCACATAATGGGACTGACTGTATATTTCTCTTGATGAGACATATATCCCTTGTGTGTAAGCGGAAGCACGGTTACATTATAATGATATTATTATATAGTTTGTGATTAAATGCATTTCAAATAGTTAAAAATTCTTTTTAAACTAAAATAAATAACATTTATAACGACACACTTTAACATCATTTTTAAACATAACTCCTTAAAAATTCATTAAATGAAAAAATGATTGCATATAAAAAAGGGCTATTAATTTGTTATTACTATTTTTAAGTATACTCATTTTATCTACTTTTGGGAATAATTTTTTATCTTTATTTTTAATTCAAAGAGATAGTTCATAACTAATTCATGACCAAATAGGAATATTTAACGTCATTTATTTAAACGCAGTTCCTGAAAATCTTACGTTTGGGCAGAAATGACTTATTCTAACATTATTAACCATTAAAACACAGACATCGAAGAATATTTAACCGTTATATATATCCCATAATTGCTGGCTAATATCATATTTCAGACACTTAATAATTAATGTCTGAAATAATCACTCCCGTGCAAACTATTTAACGATATCTGTTGAATAGTTTATGAGTTAAATGCGGCTGGCCAGTTTTCTGGTAATATTAATAATGGATGATTATTTTGGTTGCTAGTATTTTGTGGATGCGTGTGTGAATGAATCCTCTTCCCTGTTGAATTCCAAAGTATTTATGTCATAATGTCACCTTAACAGTGCAGAATACATTTTGAATGTAATTATCTGAATATTCGATGGATTATTTACTCAATTATTTCTGGAGTATAAATATCCAATCGAAAGCACTGTTTGGGTTTCAGTTATTACATAGAGTTTGCAATGAAACGCCATTTCTTCCTTCACTTCTAGCAATTTAAGAAGAAGACTTTTACGAAACCACACAACAAAAAAAGAACTATTTGGATCGCTACCTGTAAGAAAGAAAATGTGACTTTTATAAGGAATAGAAAGGTAGAAGGAAGTCTCCAAAGGAAGAAGATTGTTCTGTTCTTTGTTTGGGAAATGATTGGGCAACATTCCTTTAAATGAAACTCTGATCGATCAAGGACCTGAGGTTGATGTTGGACAATAAACACGATTTAAATTCAAACTATCGATTGACCTTCAGTTTTGTGCTGGAATAATACACGAACCAAAAACAATCGATAAAAAAATCGATTATTTTGACGATTTTAAATCCATTTTCATTTAAAACCTGCAAGTTATGTCATTGAATATTGAAATCCTATGATTACAATTGCAGTTAAGTCCCATACATAAATTTTTCAGTTTAGAACTTCAAAGTTTTACTAAGAACTCTTCTTCTGGAATTCAATTCGGAAAGGTGAATGGAATTTCCCTAGAAACCGAAGACTTTTATCGACTCATCTTTTACTTTTTTCGAACAAGACTTTTATCGAAATATTTATCAAGATTCGGTTCGAATTTTCTTTTTACTTCTTCTGAGAACTTGGACCATTCTTCAGTAACAGATTTAAGAATTTAAAAGAAATTTTACCACCCTGGTTCATCTTCGGAACATCAGCAATGGATCTGTTGACTCCTGAATAGGATGCTGGACAAAGGCACAGTTCGGATAACACTCTAAATTGGTACATCTTTGAAGAACACCCTCCTTTATCTCAACTGAATTCTTTGGGAAATTCGTGAAATTTTCTGAAAGGGAAAATTCGAAATGCTTAGCTTGTTGAATAGAATGTCTTTCCACCAAATGCATCATTTTATCAAGTAACTGAATTAAAGTTTAAGACTAGTATTTAGCGAAACAAACCTCAAAAACAGAAGAAGAAGATTTAATTCTGAAAGAGATTTGATTTCGTGTCAAAGGGATCCACTTGCTGCAGCAATTGCTTTTGTTAATAATTCCGGTTCACTTCACAAACGAGATCAAGTAACTGTGACTGTTAATTTCGAATACTGGTTGAGAGAGGTTCAAAATGGCGGATTCGCAGCAGTCAGACACGCCCCCTCCTCAGAGTAAAGAAGAAGTGGCGTCAGAAAAGCCAGTGATTAAACCTCTGAGTGCAATAGCCCATCGCATGTTTCATCCTCCCAAATTGGAAAGGTAAGCAATACATGAATCCTTTATTGATCTATGTAAATTAAATATGTGTATGTAAAACATTGTACGGTTGTGAATCAAAAACAATTGAAAAAAAGATCAATATTTTAGTGGGACAAAGTATTAAAATATTGATTAATGCTGTTGAAAATGAATCTTCTTAACCTAAGATTAAAAAGGTTCATTTTCCACAGCTGCCGTTCGACAGTAACTAATAGTTATAGTTTGACCACTGTTTGAGTGAAAAGGTAAACATCCGTTTTGAAAACGGAAGCGGACGAATCTATTACCTTTTAGGGATGCTAGTGAGATATATGAGGGGCAAAGCAGTTATGAAAGGGAAAAAGATTTTAATAGTTATTGTGAGTTTTTTTTCATCAGCTATTTCTTTTGATATTACATGATTTAAAATTTTGATTATTCAAAATTTTAAATTATTTTATTGTAATTAAACGCCCTCCGATGCCCTTTTCTCACCCTATTAAGCTACTCAGCTTGAATCCGTCCAAATTAACAGCTTGTCGAATTTCCACACAAACGGTGGTAGAACTATCATCATCCTAACTGGCTCGTTCAGCCCGTTGTGGGCCTTCTTTAAAAGATCCAGCCAGACTGTTCTCCTCTTGGCCGTAGACCTCCAGTTTTTTATCTTAATAATATTAAAATCAGAGTCTAAACAGTCTCTTTTTCGGTCTTCCCCTTGGTCGCTGTCCAAAAAGGATTGCATCGAAAACCCTCAAAGCAGCTCTATCACTTTCCATTCTCATGAGATGACCGGCCCATCTCATAGTAGAACTATAACTTTTATTTATTTTTATTATTAATACTGGGTTAGAATTAAAATTATTATTATACTTGAGCATTAAATTACTCTGAGCACAAAATGAATTCCATGAAACCGCCTTAAAATATACAGGTAGCTAAAAATTTAAAATAAAATTCATATTTTTTTTTTGTTTCTGAAATTAGTATTTTTATTCTATTGTTAGACCTTACCTATATCTACCTCCTGGACAATGATATCTATTATACTATCTATATCTACCTCCACAAGATTTTGATTTTTATCTATTTGCTCGACAATGTTACACCCACCTGGACCACTGTATTTAATTTTTATTTATCACCTGAACAATGGTTTATATTATACTATCTATATATAACTCCTGGACAACAATACATTGTTTATATCTACCTCCTGGAAAATGGTATATTATTTAAATCAACCTCTTAAATAATTGTATCTGTAATACTATATATATCTACATCCTAGACAATGTGCATTATGTATATCTATTTGCTAGAAAATATTACATTTTCTATATCTACCACCTGGACAACAATACGCTATTTATATCTACCTCCCAGACAACAAACATTATTTATATCTCTTTGCCAGACAATGATACATTATTTATATGTTATTTATAACAGTACATTATCTATACTTATCTCCTGGAAAACGGTTTATTAACTATACCTACCTCCTGAAAAAATGAGGTTATATAGTTAATAAACCGTTTATTAACTATATAACCTCCTTTTAATGGTATTAATATATTAAACAGCGACAATTTTTTTTCTTTCGACAAAATTAGATATTAAAAATGTCCTCAAATCATAAATAGAAATATTCTAAATTTCTCTTATCTTAAAATATATCTCTGTAAACTGTTATAATAGTATACTTCCTTTTCCGTTTTATTTTCTCTCTTTTTAGTTTTTATTCAGTGAAATTCTTGTGTCACTGATTTAAGGCCCATGCAATCAGGAGACGACAAAGTTAAGTCCATTATTATATTTCTTATATGTATCCACCTCCTAGACAACGGTACATTATCTGCTCTTACCGCCTAGACATTGGTACATTATCATTACGACACAGAAAGAAGAAGAATATCACACACAAAAACGATCAGCGCATCTCTGTTCTAATTCACCTCTGCTTTGACGTATCTTTAGAAACACCCCCGCATGGAATATAAAGTATAAATTAGAGAAGCTGGAAGAAAAACGAAAAAGGAGGCCCGTCGTCCGCACTCCTTCTCCCCGAAAGGTTGACAGCCGCTAATAGCAACCCAGAAAGGTATTGACTCGGCCATTAGGTTCTCTTCCTTTTCGCTGTCACCCAGAGAAGGCGTCTCGAATGACCTCCCCGTCCCAGACAAAAAGAGCCTTCCGAAAATTAACATCCACCTTTGCTTGCCTTTGCTCTTAGCGTTCGTCAGAGACTTTTGAAACCCGATAGCGCAAGACAAAGAATTGGAACCAGAATAGATAATGTGTCTTCTTACAACAATTTAACTGCTTTATTCCTCTCTGTTATCTAATGAATCGCAGTAAATAAAAAAAACACCATTATTTTAACATTTGATGTGAACGTAAAAATAAAAATAGCGTGTCTGGTTACGAGAGATTTTAGCGAGTCGCTTAATTTAGGAAAATTATAACATCTCATCATCATCATCAGTGGAGTAGCAGCCTCATGGTGGGCCAAGGCTGTCTGCCTGCTGACTGATTTCGCGACAGGAGATGTTTTCTGTTTACTGGATAGAGTTGTCACTCCTAGACGCAAAGCCCTACAGTCATATTAGACTAGGACCTACAGTTTAAAGTAGATTCCGAATCATTACAAACATTCATAGATAACCAACATATATATATATGATAAAGCTCCAGATTAAGAACAACTTTAAACTACTATCTGCAGGATACTCTTAATATCTTGCCGATATTTTCAGATTTTCTGAACTTGTTTTTCACCCTGTACAAGAATATATATGCATTTTTCCGCATATATATATATATATATATATATGTGTGTGTGTGTAGATAATACATATATGTGTATCATATGTATCTATGTGGGCCAAGGCCGTCCTCTTACTGGCAGATTTCGAGACAGGAGATGTTTTCTTTTTAAGCGGTAGGGTTGTCAGTCCTAGCTGCAACACCCTATAGGCATATTAGATCGGGACTTACGGCTTTAAAGTGGATTCCGAACCACTACAAACATCCATGACATCACCGGGACTCGAACCCAAACCTGTGGCACTGAGCGCCAGAACTCTAGTCATTCGGCCATCAGTCTCCGTAAGAAGATCTAATTTAAGAAAAAAAAAAAATATTTCAACTATTATTCTTTTTAAATGGTGTTTTCTTATTTTTTCTTTCAACAATTTAATTGTAAGATTATTTATAACCACTGTCCTATTTCGTTACTAACAGTAAATGAAAAAAAACATTATTTCAGCATTTGATGAGTTTTTAATAAATGTATCTCGTTACGATACATTGTAATAAATATTCAATTTGATGGGTATCCAAAAATTTGTATAAATTTCAATTCCTTGTAGTCAATCTTTTCTTTAAGCAGAATATGCAATTCGCTATTTTTTTTTTTTTTTTTTTTTTTTTATAGACGCAATCTTAATTTATGACACTAAATTGTTTCTTTGGGGGCGTAGGCTGACAACCCTACACAGTAAAAAAGCAAAACATCTACTGTCTCGAAATCTGCCAGCGAGCAGACGGCCTTAACCCATCAGGGGCTGTTGCATCACTGATGAAGATGATAAAACTGGGGCTTGATGGATGAGTGTCGGGTGCTCGGTGCCACAGGTTTCGGGTTCGAGTCCCACCAGTACCATGGATGTATGTAGTCCTTAAAAAACCACTTTAAACCGTAGGTTTCGGTCTAATGTGACTTTTGGCGTAGGGCTGATAATTGCCACACTATAAATCCACCCCCCAGACAAAACATTATTCTATAATCTGCTGTAGACAAACGGCCTTTATCTACATCTACCCCTGAAAAATGGCTGTTATACTATCTAATCTAAGACAATTGTATCTTTAAATCTTGTATTTGTCTTAAAATTTTGTTTATTTTAAACACATTTTATGATTTCCTACCACAGTATTTTATCTACCTCTAAACAATGGAAATTAAACTAAACTAGTAGATACCATTATTTATCCTCTTAGATAATGTTATTTATTTATTATCTTAGATATTCACATTATCTACATCCTTCCTTTTTGTCCAATTCTCAAACAAAAAGGCCTTGATACCTTAATAAATTTCACTGGTAATATTGCAATCATGATGGATTTACTATTTTTTCAAATATGTGCAGGCATTTTTGGCTATTCATTATTTCATTCAAACAATAACAACACAACAAGCACTTGACAACACACAAAAATCTATGAATACCTATTATCTATTTATAACTTAATTTTTCAAACTGGTTTATGATTTTCCCTGATGCAAGTCTTGTTCCAAGCAATCAAAAATGATTCCAATCACTTCTGCGATAAATGTTCCTATCTGATAGTGAAGATACGCATTCTAATTTCCCTTTTGTAGGGATTATCAAGTACCTGTGACTTGATAATTGCCACAGGTACTTTATCTACATCTACCTCCCAGACAATGGCACAAATTTATATCTAATATTCCTCATAACAAAGGTATATTATCTACATCTATCTCCTGAAAATTGACATCAGTTATTGTATTATCTATACTAATCATTACAGAGGGACAATTGTATCTCCCAGACAAGACCATGAATAGTATTAAAGACTTTTGAATGATATTTATTATAATATTTTAAATCACCTACTAGACCACAACAACATCTACCTACAAACAACGACATTATAATAATATCTAAGCTACACCCTTTATATCTACCACGTATATTTATCCTCCTTGACAATGGCATGTATATTCTTTACCTCCGAGACAAAGTACATTATTTACATCTATTTGCTAGACATTTGGTACATTATCTACATCTGTACTTTATTTATATTTGCCTTCTGAACAATGGTACATATTATACTATCTATACCTCCTATAGGATGTGCATTATGTATATCCATTTGTGCATCCATTATCCAGACAACGGTACATTATCTATACCTACCTCCTGAATTATCCATTAATTTAATAAATTATCCATTATTCTCCTGGGCAATGATAATTGTTTTCTTTCAAAAAAACTAGATATTTGAAATGTCCTCAAATATTACCATTATTCATTAGCTAATGAATTCGATTATTTTTCTTATTTTGAAAGATATATTTCAGTAGCTTACATAGATATGTAAGCTGTTATTATACCTCTATTTCCTAATAATATTTGTTAGACATCTGTGGGCCTCGTGTTTTACTGATTTACATCGCATGCAATCAGGAGACGACATTGTTTTTCTGGTGAAGTTTTTAGACTAAGACACATTTGTATGTCGTAAGGCAGATCATTCTAAACTCTCACATCATTGAATTTGACTGTGGAGGTAAGGCATTTACACATGTTATCACAATCATCATCGAAGCTCCTCATTTCTGGAAGCAGTTCACTGCAACGGACACCTTTCAGTGGATTCGAACTTGAATTATTTTGCATGCTAGTTCTGCTAATTACCACTATACTGGAGCCAGAAAGGCCGAGTGTCTGGCGCTCGGTGCCACAGATTTCGGGTTCGAGCCCCGGCGGTGCCATGGATATTTTTAGTGATTCGGAATCCACTTTAAGCAGTAGGTCCTGGTGTCATGAGTGTAGAGCGTCACGGAGCCAAGTCAGACTTCTACCTACGGGTGCTCCATCACAGAAGCTGCCCCCTTTCCCTCCATCCATGAGATTACTGTGCGGGACGCTGAGGTTTAGTCACAACAACACACACAGACCGTGGCCTATGTTTTAAAATAGATTCCGAACCATTGCAAACATCCATGGCACCTTCGGGACTCGAGTCTGAAGCTGGTGGCACCTTGCCCCAGGGCGCCAGTCAGCCAGCCAACCATCAGGCCCCATTATATATATATATATCCTCTTAAGTATATATATATATCCTCTTAAGTGCGTATAAATTTCTTCTTTGAAATTACTCTTTAATATTTATTATCCTTTTCCTCTAACCATGAGTCTATGGGTTTGTGGGCTTGGTCTAGATGTCTACCAAGTGGGATAAGAAACAAGCAACCACTATGCTACGCTTTAGCCAAACACATGTGAAAAAAAAAATTATATCAATAATATTTTCATTTTTAAATTCATTTAATTGCAATACTTTATAAAGAATTGCTACATTAAGAAGATTAGTTCATAAACAAAAATAATTCTAGAATTTAAATCATTGACATGAATGCTCTACAAGACTTTATTCTACTCATTAGTGTTAAATTAAGACTTTTTTTTTGTACTAAAAAAATGAACAGTATTATCGATTTTAATTGGAACTAGATTTAACTATCAAGTCCTAATTAAGTCTTAATAGCCTTTGCGATGCATAATTAAGACACAAAATCTTACAGCGTTTTTTATTTAAATTGATTATTTTCATACTATTTTTATATTTTAAATACTTTACTTTCTTTCATTTGCAATTTATTTTGACTTAAAAAAATATTTATCGTAAGGGTTAGTAGATAAATAATTCGATTTCATTAACTTTTTAAAAAAATTATTATATATTTTTTTTAGAAATGTTAAGTTTTAATTCGGTTTCCTTTGATTTTTTTCAGTCTGTAAATTTTTGTTAAAAAATTGTTGATTTCATTTTACGACTTATTTTTCAAACCTCATTAAGGATTTTCTTTTTTTTTTAAAAATCTTATGAAATGATTAATACGTTTTGTTTTTAATTACTTTTTTTTACTAATTTCTGTTGAAAAATATTTACATTTTGTTAATTTAATTAATCATAATTAGCAACTTTTTACAGCGTGTGTTGACGAAAATAAAGTAGTTTTTAATTATAATTTTTTTCGGTCTTATTTATATGAATAATAAAAAAGACATTTATTTCAAAAACAACCGACCCATAAAGTGAGTGAGATTATTTAAAAATTTATTTGTCTAGCATTTCTTGTTTATGTTTTATACTTTCAAGGACTCTTGTTAATTAAATTATTTGTTGCAATTTAATAAAACTTATAAAACATTTTCAGAACGCCATTTCTACAAAAAAATTAAGTTCTTGTAATAGATTCAATATTACTTAATGACGGCTACTAGTGTGTTTCGATAACAAAACGACACGAAATTGCTGTGTGCAAAGAGTTGGGTTCGCATCCTCATCCTCTAACCCCAAAAAGGACTTTCATGTCTAAAGATTTATAGCGTTCATGTTCTGCGATATGAAAACAACAAATCTCTTATTTCAAGGAAACGAAAGCAACCCTAGTGATATTGGTTCAAAATTGTCGATGCAAAATATAAAAATAGTATAACAATCTAAAAATCATGCATCCTGAATAACGTTTAATCCACTGCATATGTTATGCTTTAGTAGTGAATGACTCTTTTTTTTTTCCTTTTTCCACCCCTCATCACCATTGTTCTGCCAGTTAAAATAGCTCACTTCGGTGGGCCTCATGTATACCACGAACTGACCATCAATGCATATTTAGGGGAGTATAGTGCCTTCTGGAATACCTTAGGGTCAATTGCCCCATATCTTCGTGGGGAATGGGAGAAAACTCCCATAACTCCTACCAGGTAGCCTGACTATCGTTGCCAGATAGTTTTATGTGCAGTGTTACAATGGCCATCGAATCTCCTGGTTTCTGAAAGTAGTTACTATAACAACGCCCCCAGCAGATTCGAACCTCAGCCTTCCCGCAGGAATCGGGCTATAGCGAATGTCTCGGGATCTGAAGGGTCGAGTGTCTAGCGCTCTGGCGCTCGGTGCTACATATTTCGGGTTCGAGGTCTTAGTGGTGCCATGGATGTTTGTAGTGGTTCGGAATCCACTTCCAGCAGTAGTGGCTGTAGGGCGTCACAGAGCCCAATCAGCCTTCTCATCCACTGTAAAGGGGTGAGAAGTCTGTACCCAAATACCATCTGTACCATCCTTCCAAACTGTAAAGGGGCCACTAGCTCTAGGCACAGTGATGTGGTGTAGCACAATGGTGTAGTAGTAGTAGTAGTGTGGCGAATGTTGTTTTTGTTCTAAGTCAGCTGGCAAACACTTAGACAGTTGTCTTGGATACCTTAAGGCAAGGGCTGCAACGACTTTTCTCACTTAGCACTACCCAGGAGGGGCGTGTATCTTGAAGACAAGCTACGGACGCGGAGTAACACAATGCAATGCTCTACGATGCCCCCGCAATGCTCTACGATCCTGTTAGATCGGGACCTACGGCTTAAAAGTGGATTCTGAACCAATACAAACATCCATGTCACCGCCGGGACTCTAACCCGAAACCTGTGGTACCGAGCGCCGAATATTTCGAGGAGGATAGTGATTTTCAGTGTGACTTTTAGGGTTAACTGTCCCGCATTTGCGTGTGGAATGGGAGAAAACCCGCATAACTCCTACCAAGCAACCTGACTATCGATGCTTTCACGTACAGTACCCCAATGGCCTACCAATCTGCTGGTTTCTGAAAACACTGACAACAACAGCGCCACCAGCAGATTCGAACCTCGGCTTTCCTGCAGGAATAGGACTATAGCGAATGTCTGCTAATCCAAATACTACGCAGCACAACGATAGTGTTGCCCTTTGCTTATCATCGATTGGTGGCGGCTGTTTCATCTTCACCCCTCCCCCCTGCTGAACAAACACGACTTTTCCGGAACAAGCTCCCTCCCAATGCTCTTTGTCCCAAACAAGATTTTAATCTTCCCGAAATGCCGCGAGTCAACAGAGAGAGCCTCTTCCGAAAACAAGCAATGCATCTCTCGGAGCACTCGAGACACAATGCTTGCCGTTATGACTTTTCTGCGGCACTTCGGGTTTTCGTGCTCGGCCGTAAAACTCGGAAAATATATGGGAGCATGTGGGTTTTATGGATGGCTTTATCTTTATATCTATTTCTGAGAGGTTTTCGAGTTTTCTTTAGACTTTTGATTCACATGTTTATGCTAAGTTGTTGTTTTTTAATTCAAATTTATGTCGTTTAAAATTATTGAATCTAAATGGTTTTAATTAAGAATTTTTAATTAAATTTTGAATTAAGTTTTTAATGAAAAATTGTAACGAAATTTCTGTCATTTATTCCGATTGACATAAAAATGAAAAATTATCGTAAAACTTAGTTGTTAGAGAGTTTTTGCATACCGTACTTTAATCGTCCGTTAGCTTTTTCTCCCTATCACGCATGCTCATAGGATATTGCGCATGCGTATCTGTCATAATGTTTCCTATGAGCATGCGCGCTAGGGAGAAAGAAATAACGGACGTCCAAAATACGGTATGCAAAAACTCTCTATTTACTCATCAACATAGTCACCCTGCCCGATTCGTGGTTCAGTAACGTGTGCCGCTGGTGAGCATTAAAGCCGATGTTCACTAAGCATTGTTGTAGACTTCTCCTTCTAATGGCGCAACAGTCCCATGGCGCAACAGACCGCCTTGGTCCATACCAAGGCGGTCTGCCTACTGGCACATTACAATATATGAGATGTTTTCTTTTAATGGGGTAGGGTTGTCAGTCCTACGCCCAACGAACCACTACAAAAATGCATGGTTTTGTTGTAGACATTGTTTCAAAAACGAAGAGACTCGATGGCGTTTGGGTTGTTCAGCCTCTTACCTCGTTAATCAGACTACCTGGTGTGAGTTTTCCGGGTGTTCTCCCATACGATATGTACATGCGGGACAGTTCTCCTAATAATTCGCTCGGAAGGCACTTCCCTCCATCAGTGACACGGAACCAAATCAGACTTCTACCTACGGGTGATTCATCACATCAGAAGTTGCACCCCCTCCGTCCTTCCATACTCATGGTTTGGTTTGGCGCTCTACGGTCATTTTGTGCACAAGAGGACTAAACAGACCGGGATCCACAGTTTAACGTGGATTCCGAATCACTTACAAATATCCATGCCACCACCGGGATTCGAACCTGAAGCCTAGGATACCAAAGGCTAGAGAGCTAGCCATTTGTCCACCAGGCCGCAATCCATACTCATGAGATGACCGTCAAGCACTGCAGGACAACTGAGGATTAGAAACACACATAGTCGACCTCCTTTTACCGATATTTTTCCATCGGCTTTTTGATTCAACATTTTTTTATTTAATGAAATTCATTTTGTTTCATCTTAAAAAAAAGGAATGTATCTTCATTTCAACTTTTTTCTCTTGATGTCAACCCAAAATGATGCAAAATGGTTTTGTTAACTTTCGAAAGATAGTAATCTCTTGGTGCAAGGTCGGAAGAATAAGGGTGGGCGGATTATCCTTTACTGGACAAATTTTTTAAGGTAATTCATAGTCAATCTTGCAGTATAGGGTTTTGCCACTGCCAGGGTGCAGGTTTACACTTGTCCTGTCCTTCGACCAACTTGAGTTTTTCTTGCTTTTAAATACTTTTATATCCGTGTTTAAATTGCGTATTTTATAAACATATTTGCCCTAGTGATAAATTTTAGGATATTATAAACAAAACTTTATTTACACTACTAGTATTACTACTGTGTCCAAAAAAGTAAGACCTATTTTTCTTTTTCAAAAACTCTTTATTTATTCTTCCAAATTTATTTCATTACCTTCAAAGTAATCCCCTCCGGGCACAATGCACTTACGCCAACTTTTTCCCAATCCTCAGTGCATGCTAAAAAGTCATCGTCAGGGATGGCCTTCAAAGCGCGCGGTGTCCCCAGAGTGGTCTTTTGAGTTTAGAGAATGGCCAGAAGTCGTACGGTGCTAAATCAGTTGAATGCGGTGGTAGTGGAACAACATGGATTTCATTTTTGGCGAAAAAGTCACGAAGAATCAATGCAGTGTGAGGTGGTGCATTATCGTGATGCAGAAACCAAGAGTTGTCTTTCCATAAATGTGGCCTCTTTTTGCGAATAGCTTCATGCAAACGACACATAACACTCAAATAATATTCCTTGTTGACATTTTGGCCCGGCGGAAGGAATTCATAATATACCACAACACGGTAATCGAAGAAAACAGTCAACATGACCTTGATTTTTTAGCTACTTTGTCGTGCTCTTTTCGGTCTTGTGTCAACTTTGTCACGATATTCGCTCAATTGATCTGTTGTTTCCGGGTCGTAAGCATAAATCCAAGTCTCATCTCCAGATGTGATGCATTTCAACCTGTTCTGATAGTCAGAAAGCGTTTTTTCACACACTTCAATGCAACGATGTTTTTCCAAAAAATTCAGTGTTTTAGGTACCAATCGAGATTTGACGCGTTTGAGGCACAAAACATCTTTTAAAATGGAATGGGCCGATCCTTTTGAAATTCCAACATCATCAGCAAGGTCTTTAATTCTAAATAGATGGTTTGCAAGCACCCAATCTTTAATTTTTTGGACGTCAGCTTCGTCGGTTGAGGTGTAGGGTCGACCAGAGGGCTCTTCGTCTTCAACGCTTTCTTTGCCTTCTTTGAACTGTTTATACCATTTCTGTATATTTCTTTCCGATATAAGGATGCTCACCGAATGCCTTCTACAACATTCTATACGTTTCCGCAAACAAAATGGAATGCAAGTTCTTTGCTCAATGAATTCAGACATTTCAACAATTGCCGCAATCAGTTTTGGCGTCTCACAAAGCCAAGCGTAACTCAAGCACTATGAATATGTTGACGTCAAATTTCACACAGATGTCAAGGACAGTGCCAGCAACCAAAAAAAAAAATAAATAAAATTCCATAAACCCCTGGAATTTTAAATTGAAAATGGGTCTTACTTTTTGGACACAGTAGTACTACTAGTAATATACTTATTTAAGTAATATAAAATAATACTTATTATATAATTCTTAAATAAAATTAATTCCGTAATCCATCAACCTCGAATGACGCCCCATAATTCACAAAACGCCATTAAGCAAGCCAAACATCATTGCCTCTATCTTATTCATCCTTGGCCTTCACGGTTAATGAAACGCAGCTCACGGACAACTCATCTCGACTTCTGTTTCCATTTATCTGACCACACAGAAAGCAATACCGCCCCCCCCTCTAATCCGTCACAATCGATAAAGAACCCGAAAGAAGACGTATAAAAGAGAGTTATTTATCTCTCGATATTTCTCGCAGTCAAAAGGAAAAAGGATATCCAGCAAGAGAAGAAGTGACAGCTTGTGTTTCTGGGGAGACAGATGATGCGAGGGGAGATGTGTTTGGAAAAGAGATCGGAATAGGATGAAGTAGAGAGACAAATCTTGCGGCATGACGACAGTGGGAATCCGGTGGAAGCCCATAGATGTCGCTTTTGAGAAAATGATTCCCAGCTAAAAAGGAGAGTTTCATATCTCTGAAAGGGATTTACGTTTGGATAGAATGTGACATAGAGTGTAGATAAATGTTGTTTCTTAAATTTATTACAAATAAACAGACAAATAAGTGAAAATTTTTATAAAATGAGATGAACATATATAAGGGTTTTTTTTTCTTGCCTCACCTAATTCTAATATGATTTAGTAAGAAATTATGAGAATTAATGAAAGATTCTGAGAATTATTATGAATGAGAATTAGTGAAAGATTCTGAGAATTATTATGAATGACAATTAGTGAAAGATTCTGAGAAATATTATGAATAATAATTAGTGAAACATCTTGTATCGAATAAGATGGCTAATTAAATCAGAATGAGAATTAATGAAAAAAATTATGAGATTTATTATGAAAAAGAATTAGTTAAACATTACGAAGATTGTTATGAATGAAAATTAATAGAAAATTGTTATGAATGAATGGTACAATATTCCTCTAAACACTATTCAGCACTTGTATGTATCGATTCCTAGGCGAATCCAAGCTGTATTACAGGGCAAAGGCGGTCCTACTCAATACTAATAAAGGATTCTTTATAAGTCTATGATTTTTCCATTATTTTGATAACCCCCTGTATTTGTTTTATGATAAATTTTTGAAATTTTAAGCAGAACTTCATGACCACTTTGTATATTTAGCATTTCAAAAACAAATAATTCCACTTAAATATGATCAAAAACTTCTGATTCCGTAATCTATAAATCTCAAATTTCGTATAAATAACGTATAACCACATAGCTATAACTTTCGTACACTACAGGGATATATTAAATTAAATTAAAGTTAATTGAGACAGAAAAATACCTTACATTCATTCGTGTTTTATATACGTAATTGTTTTTATGATAAATTTTTGAAATTGAAAACAGAACTTACGGACACTTTGTATATTTAGCATTTCAAAAACAAATAATTCCACTTAAATATAATCAAAGACTCCTATTTTCGGTAATCTATCAACCTCGAATGACGCCCGATAATTCACAAAACGCCATTAAGCGAGCCAAACAACAAACATTAACCTCTATCTTATTCATCCTTGGCCTTCACGGTTAATCAAACGCAGCTCACGGACAACTCATCTCCACTTCTGTTTCCATTTATCTGACCACACAGAAAGCAATACCCTCCCCCCCCCCTCTAATCCGTCACAATCGATAAAGAACCCGAAAGAAGACGTATAAAAGAGAGTTATTTATCCCTCGATATTCCTCGCAGTCAAAAGGAAAAAGGATATCCAGCAAGAGAAGAAGTGACAGCTTGTGTTTCTGGGGAGACAGATGATACGAGGGGAGATGTGTTTGGAAAAGAGATCAGAATAGGATGAAGTAGAGAGACAAATCTTGCGGCATGACGACAGTGGGAATCCGATTAAAGCCCATAGATGGCGCTTTGAGAAAACGATTCCCAGCTAAAAAGGAGAGTTTCATATCTCTGAAAGGGATTTGCGCTTGGGATAGAATGTGACATAGGGTGTAAATAAATACTGTTTCTTAAATTTATTACAGATAAACAGACAAATAAGTGAAAATTATTATAAAATGAGATATAAGGGGTTTTTTTTTCTTGCCTCACTTAATCCTAATATGATTTAGTAAGAAATTATGAGAATTAATGAAAGATTCTGAGAACTATTATGAATGAGAATTAGCGAAAGATTCTGAGAAATATTATGAATAATAATTAGTGAAACATTTCGAAAATTATTATGAATGAGAATTAAGTGAAAAACTGTAAAATTATTATGAATGAGAATTAAGGGAAAAATTATGAGAATTATTATGAAAAAGAATTAGTGAAACATTACGGACATTATTAAAGAAAATTAATAAAACATTATGATAATTAGTAAAATATAATGTAAACTAACGAAAGATATTGAGAATTATTATGAAGAAGAATTAGTGAAACATTACGAAAATTATTAAAGAAAATTAATAAAACATTATGATAATTAGTAAAATATAGTGTAAATTAACGAAAGATATTGAGAATTATTATGAAGAAGAATTAGTGAAACATTACGAAAATTATTAAAGAAAATTAATAAAACATTATGATAATTAGTAAAATATAATGTAAATTAAGGAAAGATCCTAGAATTATTATGAAACATTATGAGAATTACTTAATCATTAATTCAGAATCATTGATTTTAATATGAATAAGAGAAATAAGAATTGAAAATACTTTTTTGTTATTATTTTTAATTTGATAAATCTTAATTTAACCTTTTTATTCTTAAATTTCGTGGGATTCTACGAATATAAATATAAGAGCAAAATACTTAAAAGATATTTAAAATAATTTACTTACATTTCCTTTTGAAAAGTTTGACTTCTAAAATTGGTTGTCAGTTTAATATCTTGTTATAAATAGCTCTATTACAATGTCTGGACTGTAATTTGAATACTTTTTAACGATGTACTAAATCTACTTACGTATTTTCTGAATTATCTCTGGTTTATTAATGGCACAGTCTCATTTTTAGACGTTAAACCGCTTCTGAATTAATTGCAGCTTTGCGAAAGAGTTCGTATATTTTATTTTTATTTTTAAATCGGAGATTCTCTAATTGAAAACTATTTCTTTGTTAATACGTGTAGAACAAAAAAAGGAATTTTGTCTTATTTTTTTTTTTTTTTTTTTTTTTTTTTTTTTTTTTTTTACCAAAGAAAAGATGAATATTTATTTAGCAAAAGAAAAAGATTTTTGCAGCTCCAAAAGATGGAACTGCAAAAAATTAATTAATTGAAAAAATCCAGAGAGAAAAATAATGAGTTTAAAAGGATCATGTATAAACATAATTAATATTTTCTTTTTCAGTAATCCCGTTCATTAAATGTCTTGCATTAATTAGTGATAGCTATTAATATTTCTGAAAACTAATTTAATAAATTGTTTATATTCTTTTAAAAGAAAGTTATTTACATACATGTTTTCTAACATAAACTCAAAGAAAGACATATTTTATTCTTTTTTTGTCACCTCCATTATAGTTTCCATTTTGAAGGTGAGAGTCCTTTTTTATAGTCTTTTCATTTATCTACAGATAATTGAATACTTCTATTAAATGAGATTTCTTGTGTATTATTAGAACAACATTAACTCCTCGTGTTATATTTTAGTATGTCATGATCGATTTATAATGATGTATTGTAACCATGCTTCCTCCTACCTGATGGCAAATGGCTAGCGCTCTGGCCGTGGTATCGTAAGCTTCAAGTTCAAATCCTGCCGGTGGCATGGATGTTTGTGAGTGGTTCGAAATCCACATTAAACTGTAATTCCCGGTCTAATTAGCCCAAAGTGTGTAGAAAAGAGCGACAAACCAAACCATTCCCAGGCAAGAGCGCCCGCTATGGAGTTCAGGAGTAATGGTCAGTAGGCCTATAGACTCTTACCCTGAGAAGAAGTATATTTCGTGCAACCAGCGCATATCCGAGTTTCGGGTTTCCGGCTTACAAACGGAATCCGTCCATAAATCTATAATTATATATCTTTAAATGTGTTACATATTGTACGTTTCTAATTGTATGCATGTCGAGTTTGTGCATGTGTCAATAAAACTGTGTTTCTCCAACCTGATCTCAACCCAACCCTACCCAGCTACAATGTGGTTTTCCAACCTGCACATTAAAGTATGAAATTTGTAATTTAAATCTAGAATTACTGAAATTTTTTTTATTATTTTAGTTTCAATCCAGATATGCTTTTAAAAATTTATAAAAGCAGGGTAGCTAATTTATATAAATTTTTAATTTTTAACAGAGAATTCGGGCATTAAATAATTGTTGCTATTTATAAAGATTTCATTTTAAAAAGGCAGTTTCAAAAAATAATGCTGTGAGCTGATACAGCTGGGATTTTTTAAAATATATTACATATCATAAACACAACATAATTGAAGTGAAGTTAGCATTAATAAGATTTTTGTATATTAAATTATACGATTTTAATTATTCATGTTTGTGTTGCAATATAAAAAAACAATGCATTACTTCTACATTTTAGGCTATTAATGATACATAAAGTAACATGAAAAAGTCTAAATTATATCTTAATGTTGCTCTTTTTGAAATTTTTTGCATCCAATTTTCTTTCGTATGCAGAATATTTTGGCTCCACAACCTTCAATCTAACATTAATTTTAGTTTTTTTAAATCTTCATTCTACATTTATAACATTTATTACCATACCAGGTGATAAATGAATAGAATAATAAATATCATCTAATTATTCAATTTTCTTTCGTATGCAGAATATTTTGGCTCCACAACCTTCAATCTAACATTAATTTTAGTTTTTTTAAATCTTCATTCTACATTTATAACATTTATTACCATACCAGGTGATAAATGAATAGAATAATAAATATCGTCTAATTATTCCATTTGTTTTAGAACAATATGTCGAAAAACATTTAATTAACACATTAAACATACACATTTAATTTTAATTGCATATTTACACATTTAGACACACCTTTAATTTTAATTAAACACATCATGAAAAATCTAATTATATCTTAATGTTGCTTTTTTCAAATTTTTTGCACTCCATTAACCGAACTTTTCTCGTCTATGCAAAATATTTTTGCTCTTCTTCAATCTGACATTTATTATGGCTTTTTAAAACTTCATCCTACATTTACAACATTTATTATAATACCGTGTAATAAATAAATAGAATAATTGTTGTTGAAATTAAACCGTGAATTATATTTCTGATGTTCTATATGGATACAGAGATGGCATTATCTGCATTTTGATGCATCGAAAGTTTAAAAAAATTAAATTAGATACTGTAACATCTCTGCCTAAACTATACATTTAACGGCTTCAAGAACAGGGCCACTTTCAGGTTCATGGGAGCACTTTAAATTTTAATTGCAAGCATTATATATATATATATTGTTCCAATGCAGCTGGCAAACACTTAGACAGCTTGGTCTTGAATGCCTTAAGGCAAGCGCTGCACAGACGTTACTCACTTTGCATTACCCAGGGGGCGCGTGTAACTAGAAGATACGGACGTGGAGTCACAATGCCCCGCAACGCTCTACGATCCTATTAAGGCCAGGCCCTACGGTTTAAAGTGGATTCCGAACCACTACAAACATCCATGGCACCGCCGGGACTCGAACCCGAAACCTGTGGTACCGAGTGCCAGAGCGCTAGCCACTCGGCCATTCAGGCTCTAGCATTATATATATATATTATTCCACTATATACAGTGGTGGCCTTATGCCAAATTCATTACCCAGTACCATAGCAACTGTATGCTAGCCAATTGTGGTATTACTCATACTTTAACCTAAATTTAAACAATACCCGATCCTAGTAAAAACTAGATACTCCGTTTTACCCAACACACACATTAACCATTATGAATTCCGCAATAACCCATACCACAAATTTAACCTACAATTTCGCATACCTTCAGAGACTTATATAATTAGAAAAGGAAACACAGTCGCATGAATAATTTACAAACAAATTCAGGATTTTAAATATTAACAAATGTATATTTATTATTATTTACAAATTTAGTTTGAAATAAATAACACAGATATTAGATGTTATTAAATCTAAGAAAGGGTAAAATTCTGATAATACACTAATAAAAGTATAACTTATACATGTTGCCGCAATTCCAAATTAATATGTAACATTAAAATAATATGGTGATAGACCTTGCAATTCATAAGTTGCCACGACAGCTGGGAAAGAGGGAATCCTTTTTTTTCTCAAAACTAAAGTTTCAGTGTTAATAAGGTTCAATACGCACCACTGTTCGAAATCTGTTGCAGCAGGGGCCAACCGCTCATGGAGCTCTTGTGCCGGGCAAGAAGCCCGGGGAAACATGTCCATATCATGTCGCATAGATGATCATTTACCTTTTTCTAAAGACGCTGTAGCCGAAGGATCTTCTGCTAACTCGTTGAAATC
This sequence comes from Caerostris darwini, assembly GCA_021605075.1. Taxonomy (NCBI): domain Eukaryota; kingdom Metazoa; phylum Arthropoda; class Arachnida; order Araneae; family Araneidae; genus Caerostris; species Caerostris darwini. The sequence continues at coordinate 13,274 of BPLQ01005587.1, read as the reverse complement.
GAGAGTCGGGTGCCAAAGCACCATGACGAATGAAGTCTATCACCACTGTTCAATGCTTCGTGGCTGCATGGGGACAGTCGTTCGTGAGGCTCTTGAGTCGGGCTTGAAGTCTCTTGTCTTGGGCTCTGACGCTCGAAGACCGCGTCTGGCTATTTTTCTTCATCCGGGCCCTCCAGCACTTCATTACGGGGGATGGGGCAGCTCCCTCCCTTCGTCATCCGCTGTCTTCAATACTTCTACATCTTGCTCTCTCTCGATTCCTCTTTCTATCCCCCATCTTATAGGTCATTTTCAGTGGGGGGGCACGGTTACCGCCACCCTCTCAGGGTCTATATGCATTTGGCAGACATACCCCGTTCATAAATTCGAATCCCCGTCTTGATGAACTGACCTCTTGACCATCTGGCACGAAGTGTTTTTTGACCCCTGCCAATTAAAATACTTCCCAGAGATATCCCCTATCGGATACCCATCCGGTCAAGTGCAGAGATCAATAAACCCCCCTTTCAAGGGAAGCACATAAGAATATAAACTAGCATATGAATTATAATATTTATATAAAATTTTATCTTAATAAAAAAATAGTGCTCATATTTACACGACACAATCATCCATCTTTGTTTTCATAAATTTTATGTTATTTCCATCTTCTTTTTTTTTTTTTTTTTTTTCCTCGCTTTTTTTTTTTTTATTGTTGCAAAATATTTCATTGTTTCAGCATTCGAAGAAAATTTATAAATTATGAATTCTCTTTTGAACGTGGTTTGAACTTGAATTGTTTGTCAGGTGAATGAAATGATTGTTTGTATTCAAATTCACAACTCAATAAAATAAACTTAAACTTCACTCTTCATTTTTTTACAAAATTTGCTTGCCGTTTCGATTAAAACTTGCGTAAGCTTTGTAAAGGATTTACACACACACACACATATATACACATATATATATGTATACATGTGTGTAAAATCAATTCGCAATTCGAAATATTTATATATATATATATATATATATATGTGTGTGTGTGTGTGTGTGTGTGTGTGCATGCGTGTATGTGTGCGTGTGTGTGCATGTGTAGAGAACACATTCCATGATCAAAGCTGAACTAAAGAGAAGTTAATTAAAATTACTATCCTTTCACGCTCCAAAAGCTACTACACCCTCAAAACAAAACCACAGTAGTAAATTCAACGTAAAAACCCCGAAGTGCTTTACTCTCAGACCTCCCAGGAAAAAAGGAGAAGAAATTGTCTAAAAGCTGCCTTTCTTTTAATAAACCTAAAAACCAAAAGGTTGAACAGCAAAAACTGCATTGGCAAATCAAAAAAGCACACAAAAAGTGCAGAATGTACAAAAGATGTAGATATATAGTGCGTGAAATATATTGTCCAGGAAATGCCTAAAACCCTAAATAAATTATTAAACCCAAAGAAAATCAATTGCAACATCATAGGGATAGCTTTATCCAAGAATTTGTACCCACGAAATATTATAAATCACGTTATTTCTTATACAAAAAATTAAAAAAATTTCACTACATGCCTACGTCTATTTTTTCTTTTGTAACTTTGCATTCCATTTAGGTACCATATTTTACTCCTGATAACTTCTTTACTATGAAGCTCTAGCGCATTCTTTTTCAAAGAAAAGAATTCTTCGTTTTAAAAAAATAGGCAATATTCTATTGTTCGCAAAAGAATTCGTTGTACAGACGTGGAGGTTAGAAAGAACGAATTCTTATCACATGCGAGATTCAATTTGCACTTTTGACGAGTTCTGGCGAATAGTTTCCCAGTTGCCATCCAAAGAATAAAAACCGGGAGAATCTGTACTCTACCCAGTAGAGTCAAGAAATTTGATTTGAAATGACAAAAAAGTTTTCTATTTTAAAAACCATGGTAACGATTCAGGTTTTCACAGTGACTTGTTGGATCTATTTGCAAATTGAATAGCGCAATGTTGGAAAGCAACTTTGAATCTTTTTTTTAGAAAACCTATAAAATGTGCTGTCATTGTAAAATTCCTGTTAATGTTATAGTTATTGTCGTTGTCGTCGTCGTCGTTTCCCTCATAGAAGGAGGGAAGAGAGGTGAAGCTTCTGTTGTGATGGAGGATCCCTAGGTAGAAGTCTGACTTGGCTCCATGACGCTGACTTTTTACGGATTTTTTAGATCTAACATTTGTTGTTTCTAATCTCACTTGGTCGAGAACAACATCTAGACCAAATCCATGAACCGTGTGGTTCAATGGAAGGAAGGAAGGGGGAACATCTTTTATTGTGTAGGAATATTCATAGGTAGAAGTCTAACTTGGCTCCGTGTCGCTGAAAAAAGAGGGCAGGGCCTTCCGGGTGGACTTTTAGGGGGAACTACACAGAATTTGCTTAATGTATGGGATAAAAACTGGACAACTCCCACTCATGAGGCAAGATTCTGAACATCACAAACGCCATCGAGTCTCCTCGTTTTTTGAAACAGTGTTTACAACCAAGTCACTAGCAGATTGAACCCTCAACCCTGATGCTCACCAGAGGCACGTTGCCACTGAGCCACGAATCAGGCGTTAATGTTATAGTTCTACAAAAAAAAAGAATTCTAATGTAATAATCAGTATAAGATTATAATAAACACTTATTTATTAGATCTACTTTATGTAAAGATTGAAAGTTGACAGAATTCCTTCGGAGCTTTATAACTAAACAAGTTTCATATTAACGTCTTGATAATTTAACAGCAACAGGCGAGTCTGTGATAATTTAACAGCAACATTTCTGCTTTATCAGAAGTAAAAATTCAGCAATACCAATTACATCTTGATCTTGTATATTTTTTATTGGAATACTTTTAATTTAAAAAAAAACTGTATTGTTAATAAAATAATTTCCCTATGAAATTTGTAACCAAATTTCTAATTCTCGTGTATTTATAAGGAATAATCCTAATAATCTTACAATGATCAGTAACAGCTGTATAAAGTTTGATACTATTCTGAAAAAATCAAGATTATTTTAGCATTCTAATTTAGGAAAATTATCATAACATATAAGGTGAACCATTTAATAATGTGTATGTAACATTCAATAATAATACATATGGCACATAATATTAAAAGAAATTTCATTAATGAAACCAAAACTACAGAATCTGAAACATGAGATGTTTTTTTGTCACCCCTACGCCCTGCCTTTTACAGTCATATTAGATCGGGACCTACAGTTTAAAAGTGCATTCCGAACCACTACAATCATTCTTGGCACGCTAGGACTCAAAGCCTGTGGCACCTGACGCCAGAGCGCTTGTTACTCGACCATCAGACCCCAATTAATAATCTGCTAATATATGTTATTTTATTTATTTATATTTATGTTTTATATTTTTTGGCTAATAAAAATAAAACATAAATATAAATAAATAAAAGAAGTCAATAAATTTAAAATAATAAGTAATTTTTGTTGTTGCCTTTTGCATTGTTGTATGACTTCATCTTGTTGTTGTACACCTTTCATGAAGATAATGTTATGGCGGAGGAAACAGATTTGAAGATAACGTTATGGCCTTAACTTGCATGAAAGGAGATTGTTATGGCCTTTTTTTTTCTTGAAATGAAAATGTTATTTATCGTGATTGTTATGGCCTCACCTTACAAAATGCGAATATTATGGCCTCAAATGATAATGTTATGGCCTTATCTTGCATAAAAAGAGAATAATATGGCCTTATCTTCCATGAAATGACATTTTTTTATCTTGAAATTAATTTAATTTCAAACTTATTAAACAGATCTGTTTATTAAAGATATTTTTGTTCACATGTTATTAATCAGTAAATCTGTGGAATCCTTATTTTAGATATCACCAGAAGTTAAAATCAGTTACATTGTTTATTTAGTTCTAAAACAGCTCTGCCTACACAAAATAACCAACCAATTTGTTGAGTTATGTTATTAATAAATTCTTACAGAATCCTTATACAATGCTTACAACGTAATTACAATCCTGTCCAAACAAAAACAAAAAACAATGCGAAAATAATAACACTGTCCCTTCACCGCGGCTGATGGGCATTGAATCCTTCAGAAGAAAAGATCTAAAGGGAAACAAAACAACCTGAAATACGAGGCAGGAATCTGTCGTCGACAGAAAATTGTCTTGTCAGACCCAAATCACATCTGCTCACACATTTCCGATTCATAAAAACACCTAACAACAACAACAACGACAAAAGGAACAAAAACAAAAATTCGTCAAACGAAAACAAAGTGTGTTTCTGCAGTGTTCTTGGACCGGATGATTGGGCTGGCGCATGCGCAGCGGGATTTCGGAAGGATGTTAAATTGGATCTTGACAAAAGAACATTTTTTTTTTCTGTTCGCAATTCTGTGTTATAACAATGGCGTGGAAAAAGAAGTGTTCCGTGAAAAATTGTTAGAATGTAAAAAAAAATATATAAAAAAATGCCTAAAAGCTCGTAAGTATTTTTTTTATTATTATGCATAAAAATGTTATTTATTATATGTGTTATTTAGAAAAAAGACCGCAAAGTATAATGAAATAAACATTTCTGCTAAAAAAAAATGTTCTTTTTTACATAACAAGATTAATGTCGGCATAATATTTTATGCATAATGTCTTCAGTTTCAAGAGTTTATTAGGCATTTTTTTTCCCTTTATCTCAAATATTTTTCTCGTTTTATTTAATGTTGATGAATATTATATATTATTATTTAATATATCTTGAAAGAATTAAACAAAATAAAATAAAATGGTACTTTTGACATTATTTCCAAAAAATTAAAAGTTTTTTAAAACTTTAAAAATTTCTTTATTATAGAATTTGTTGTTCCTTTTTTTGTTTGTTTGTTTAATTTCTGTACTTCTAAAACTAAACAACTCCATTTTTTTTTTCACGTACTAAAATTATATTTCGTAATATTGATTTTTTTCTATATAATATAAAATATTAAAATAAAATAAATTTCACTGATTTCAATTACTATTTAATGTTAATTTGATGAATATATTGTATAATAATTTAAATCATTAGATTAGCTTTTGACAGTTTATTTCTTTGAAATACTTTTATGTATTAAAAATACTGAAGATATAACAAACGATTTCAATTGCTGCTAGAAACCTAATAAGTAAATAAATAAAATTCATCTTTATATTATTTGATGTGCAGAAATAAAAAAATCTCCTATTTAAAGATTAGATAGCTTTTGACTAATTCTCTCTACCAAAGGGTTTTATTTATTGAAAATAAATAACTATGACAAATAATTATTTTTAACTTTAAATAATTTAAAACTTAAAATTTAAAAAAATGATTACAGTTTTTATAAAAATAGATATGAAAATCAATTTTTGGAGAAAACGTTCGGTTTCTGAACTAATAAAATTTGGTTTGAATTCCGATAAAGGAAACCGAATTGAATGCTTCCATGTTTGCACCAGATATGAACACGATAAATCTATAGGCTGGAAAATTTTCCTTTGGTTGTCTAAGAAGAAGAAATGAACTTTTTCTTTCAATATTTCTTTCGAAATACTGGAGATTAAATGTAGTAATCATTCCTGGATTAAGTTGAATCTGCTATTCTCATTTCCAGCAATAGCCGAAACAAGAACACCTATTTTTTATACGTAAATAAATTTTAATTTTCTAATAAAATATTTAGTTAAAATTGCTTTGGTTTATTTTTTATATTAAAAAAAAAGAAAATTTATGTTATAAAGGATATTTAGTTCTTGTATATTAATTGCTGAAGATACTGGGTTGAACGGAAGTAATCCAGGATTTAAGCACTTTTGAAACGAAAAATAATATTTATTGTTGTATATATTTATTCATTATACAACAATAAATATTCTCTATCATTTTTGGGGATATTTAACCTTTTTTCTGGTAATTGTTTCATTCCGCCTAGGAATAACTTTACTACTTTCGCAGCAAAATACTCAATTTTCGAACTACTGTTTATTACTTAAATTTTTACCAACAAGAAACTGCTGCTGAGACTGCAGATAATTTATCGTTGTATATATTTTTATTAATATATTATTTATTATTTTCTGTGAAATGTATCCCATTTTTCGGACAATTTTTCGATTCCGCTTAAAAGAACTTTTTTTGGTTAAAAATTCTTGTTTATTACTGGACTTTTTGCCATCAAGAAACTGCTGCAGAGACCAAAGCAAATAATAACCTGATGGGACAATTTCTGGTCTTCAAAGTGGGAATTCCCATCCTAATTCATTCAGCAGTTGCTGTGTAAGGCCGGGAATTATTTTATATATTGATAAATCGCATCCCATCTATTGGACAATGCAGATCATTTGGTGAGTTAACCCACTTTAAATTCTCTAACTGTCAATAGTATATGTATGACATGATAATTTCGTTTCTCCAAAGAAGTTCAAAATAAACCACGCCTTCCATTTCATCCAAATGCAAACCAAAACCTTTCCTTGGATGCAATCCTGATTTTGCGGTGAGAAAAAGTTTATCTTTTGTGCTTAACCATTATCTCTTTCGAGTACTTTTTTCCATAAAGTTTCCACTTTTCATCTCCTGTAACTATATGCTTTAAGGAAGAGATCAATTTCATTTCTTGTGACTAGTGAAATCCAAATATGTACTTGTTGTTGACAATTTTCAGCTGTAAACTCATGTGGAACACAAACACCAATGGATCAGTTTAATTTCTTGTGACTACTGATGTGCAGACATTTACTTGTTGCTGATGGTTATGAGCTGTAAACTCATGTGGAACTCAAACACCAGTTTGAGAAATCTTTCCTGTCATTTTTAAACGATGTTAGTGCTCAATAAAATCCACCAGTTAGTTCTCTACTTGTTATGTGTGGTTATTACTCTAAGAGTGCTTTATTATCTCATTATATCATTGATTTTTATCATCATTTATTGTTTACTACATCATTATTATCTACTCACTTTCAATCACTAAACGAATTCTCCTCGAAGAACTTTTTCAAGCAACTTTGAACTCGAATTCACTTATAGCCTTTCTGCAACATTTTCATGGAGTCTAAATTCAAAAAACATAATACAATTATGCAATTTATCGTATTCCAATACTTCACTGGTAAATAAAAATTAAAATATGAGTTTTATAGAGTGTAGAATAGAGGTGTAACGTCTCTGCCTATAATAGACCTATAACGGCCTCAAAAAAGGGCTACTTTCAGGTTTATGGGAATTTTTTTAATTTATTATTTACAAGCATTATATATATATATATATAATGTATATAACTCTATTTAAAAAAAATGAAAATTTAGGGTATCAATTAGATGCACAAGTGCAGTTCACTCCAACTTCTAAGATTCATAGTTCTCGAGTCTACGATTAATGTAGTCCAACCGTTCTGTGGCTGACCTTAATTATCGTGATTAATTATTACGCGATTCGCGAACACCACAAGGAACTTTCTCCCTTCTTCAGCAAAAAACCCTTTTAAGACAATCCGTCCGGGGTCAGCTTCCCTCACTTCTCATTGGAGTAGCTTTCTCAGCTCTTGGTCTATCACCCATCACGATGGAACAACTTCTGGTGTAATCCATATTCAATCTACAGTTGTTTCGACCTGTGAAGGTTGCACAGACATTCGCTAATTTCCTGAGTCTCATTATACATACATACCGAATCAAGCTATCAGAATAGAGAGACATGTTGTTCTTATTAGTACGAAACTCTAATTACCTGTAATATAACAACCCACAACACTGTTTATCTGCTTCAAATTTAAATGATGGGTTATTATTATGCACTTGTCAAATAGCGTACATTCCTTTCTCCTGGGAATGAAATGCCAAAACTCTTCTCATGAGAAAAATGCTACAGAGGGTATGATATTAAGGTTAAAATACTTTATAAAAAGAGGTATGTATCAAAATCATATTTTGGATATTCCTATCAACTGAAATTCACATTTTAACTTAAAAATCTCGAATTACTTTCCTTTCAACCCAATATAATCACTTCTAAAATTGACCTTCACCTGCGAATTTTCCTTTAAAACGAATTTTCGTTCGTCACGTGCTATTTGAACAAAGAACTTTCACATGCAGATTTCGGATTGAAATCCGCACATGATTTAAATTAAGTCGGTGCACCTTTTGTCTAGGTTTGATAATGGACGACACGCGTTTTATGCTAATGCCTGTTTTCTTTAGAAGGTTAAGAACATATTTTTCTTTTTCTTCTTTTTTTTTCGCGTCGGGTGTTTTCAATGTCTTTTGAATAATTCATTTACTACAGAGTACAGAGCTCATTAATTGGGTAGAGGTGGGGAATTTACAATGCAGTGCTTTTAAAATATGGCCGCAGAGATCGCAAAAAGTAAATTGCGGTTTTTTTTTTTTTTTTTTTTTTTTTTTTTTTTTTTTCTTCTTTCGGTTATTCTGAAAGAGTGGTGAGATTTTAAAGTAATGAAAAATTATGGAAATTTATTTGATTGAATTTTAATGTTTGTCCACTCATTATTATTATTATTATTATTTTTTTTTTTTTTTGTAATTAACGGAATTCACTAACGTTTATTTTTAATCAATATTTGAGGAAATCACATGAAAGGAAAATTCCTTGAATTAATTTCTATGAATTATTCTGTTTTTAAACTATTTTTAAACATTGTCATTGATGACATTCCAATTTGTGTTCTAATTAATTATTGCAATGAATTAATTGTGCCTAGTTTTATATTGATATAATTACTACAAATTTATTTGTTTTTTCATCAAAACCTTTTTTTGTACGTCTTGCAATGTCTCCGCCTATACTAGACTTACAACGGCTTCAAGAAGAGGGCCACTTTCAGGATCATGGGAACACTTTAAATTTTATTTACAAGTATTATTTCTATAGACAGAACCTCTGTTTACAATGAAATGAGTTGAGTGACAAGTTGTTGTCATTAGTAACGAAACACTAATCGCATGTAATATAACTATCCACAATACTGTTTATCTGTTGTCTACTTTGAGTGATAGGTTATTGTTATGTGGTTCTTAAAAATATACATTCCTCTCTTCTGGCAATTCCTGTTCTGCAATTCCTGTCGTTGGAAAAACGTTACAACTTCATAATATGCTATAAAATCTGTTATTGGAATATAAATAATAATCAATGCACAATTCTAATTTCTTTTCTGTTTTTTTAATAGAAATATGAAAAGATAGGAAAATTTTTATACTAATATACTGTAAAGAATAATTATTTGTAACTTTGTTAAAATTTTTGAGCTTATTTTAGAAAATAGATTATGATTGTACACGTTTCAAAATATTAATTAAAGTAATAGCAGAGAAAATAAATTTAAAAAAACTTTTAGTTTATTCAAATTATTTGAATGTTGATAAAAGCTTTCTGAGTTTCGAACTGTTTGGAGAATATTGGGCTGTATTTTAGAATTAGCAAAGGTATGCCCAAAACCTGACAAACGACTTCAATAGAGAGTTCCCATGTCTAAGCTGATAAAGTGTTCCCATATCTACACCAACAGAAAGTTCTAAGGTTTACGCCAATAGAAAGTTCCCATGTCTGACGAGGACGACATATGTGATTCATATGTGGAGGAGGTTACTATTACGATTCTGAAGATACTCCTCCCGAATAGTGGTTCTGAATAGAGAACTCTAAACTGCATGATGCTATTCTTTCCTGACTGTGGGGATACTCGTTTTGAATAGTCCTTCTGAATAAAAACTCCAAACTGCATGATGCAGTTCTTTCACAACAAGATAGATTCTACTCGACTCGATATTATCACCATATTTATAATCATGCGATCTATTCAGATTTACCCTATTCAACGGCCCAATAAAAACGTAAACGTTTGAGCTGTTCTGAACCTAAAGAACTAAGAACGGTATGACTATCATTGCCTAGACGCTTTATGGGTGGTCTGACAAAGAAAGTAATTATCAAACTCTCGGCTTTGTAGGCATTTCCAATTTTCTACTAGATATCTGCATTTTTGTCGCCGTACTAATATAGTTTTTAACTATTCATTTTTATACATTAGATTTAGTAAATTTAGTTCAGAGAAACGAACCGCTCGGAGTGAGGAGTGAAGAACAATCCAAAGCGCACCCTTTGACTCAAAGGGCGGGGGGCTCAGAAAAGACAGCCGCACACCCCTTTCCACTGGAGGGAATGATAAGAGGAGAGTAATGGTGGAGAGTAATCGTAAACATTTTGGGAACCCAAATTTGTACCATGTACCACCAAAGGCACTTCTAGGAGATGATTGTGCCCCCTTCTAAGAAAACGCACACATTCTTGGCTTATGTATAGGAACTCTTTTTCAATTCCTTTTATTAGCTCACACTCTCCCTATCCATATCTTGTTCACATTTTCAATCGTTCATAAAACACTTTTTATTCATCCGCTCGAGTTCAAATACATCTTTTTTAAACTTGTAGTGGATGACACTGGATGTGAATACAGTTTTTTCAAATATTAATTCACTCATTAAATTCAATTCATTAATTTTAGTTTTTTTTTAGATTTAAGTTGCATGTATCTACCCATAGATGGCGCCAGATAAACTTTAAAAAAATGAATGAAAATTATTTATAAAGGATTTTCTGCAATAGAGTGGAAAAAAATAGGAATCGACTTAAATTTTTTTTTTATTATTACTTGTTTTCATTCAATTCCTACTATTAGTTCACATTCACACTCTCTCTATATAATATAGAAATATTTTTTATTCATTCACTCAAGTTTAAATACATTTTTTTAAACTTGTAGTGAGTGACACTGGATGTTAATACCGTTTTTTCAAATATTAATTCATTCATTAAATTTAATTAATTAATTTTTATATGAGATTTATATGAGAGAAAACAAATTTCTCTTCTATAAGATATTTAGCAAGATATAAATTTTGGAATAAATACCGCCAGTGGCGAAGCGCTGGAAAAAAATTTCTTTTTCAGATTCTTTTTTCATTGTGGGTTCTATTCTGAGTCAAAGGAGGGAACAAAATGGAAAATGAAACCTGTGAATAAATGAGCGAGAGAGGTGGAAAGTGTGTATGTGTGAGAGAGAGAGAGAGAATTTATTCTAACTTAAAAAAATGAAGGAAAATTGTTTATAAAGGATTTTTCTGCAATGAAGTGAAAAAAAGTAGGAATTGACTTAATTTTTTTTTTATATATGTTTTTGTATACCGTACGTTAGTTACCGTAGGGTATACAAAAACTCTCTGTTGCTTGTTTTGGCTTTACTTACCTCTTGGAATAGGTTAATATTTCTAAAATGTGCCGCTAAATGAAAATTACTTCAAAATAAATCTTCCAACGAAATCTTTCTATCTAGTTGCAGAAAAATTATCACCTAATTCATTCAATAGTATAATTATCTGTCGGGTTGTGAATTTTTGAACACTTTGTGCCACGGAGACGCTTTGCATCTGTTTAGAAAATTGATTATCTTATTAAATTAAAGTAGCGCGTCTAATTAAGTAAATCTTGAAGCGCGTGCAACTGTTAATTAAAGAGGCTCCCCCGAGTTAAAGAGAAGATTATGGTTAGTGAAAAGAGAACTTAAAGATCTCGTTAAAGAATTCGTTTCTGAAATAATTAGGCCTTCTTACTTGTTTGCTATCCTTTTTTGAAGTGAATCTTTGATTAACTATTTAGCGCACAGAGGAACTGTATAAATTATTTAAGAATTGATGATGAAAGCGAATTAATTAAATAAATACTTGAAATGTGTGGTGGTGTTTTCGAAGGCCAAGTATTTTAGCCTGAGGTCAATCATCCCTATAGGGCTGATATGTAGCATGTTCATCGCTACTCAGGAAAAAGTGAAAAGGCCTACTATACTACACCTTCTTTACAAGCACAATTTGAAACGAATACCTTTCAAGACAAGTATTTGAAGAGTTCTTCGGGTCCTCGCCCTCTTCCTCAAACCCAAATTGTAGAATGTTCCAGCCTACAGATTTATTGTGCCCATCTCTGGTTTACAATGAGCAAATTTCAATGTGGTTTCTTTTTCCGCATTTTACATTAAAATTTTAAAAAATATTCACTAGACCACTCCAGGCCCATTTTGCCGGCCTGATAGCTAATTGGCCAGCGCTCTGACCGTTGGTACCACAGGCTTCAGGTTCGAATCCTGGCGGTGGCATGGAGGTTTGTGAGGGGTTCGGAATCCACTTTAAACCGTAGGTCCCGGTCCTAATAGAATCGTAGAGCGTTGCGGGGGTGTTGTTATTCCACGTCCGTGGCTTATCTTCAAGCTACACGCAACTCCTGAGTACTGCTAAGTGAGTAACGTCTGTGCAGCACTTGCCTTAAGGCATCAAAGACAATTTTCTAAATGGTTGCCAGCTGCATTAGAACGAAAAAAAAATTTCAGAGGGGGCTTGATGGTCGAGTGACTAACGCTTTGGCGCTCGGGGCCACGGGTTTCGGATTCGAGTTCCGGCCGCTTCCATTGATGTTTGTAGTGGTTCGGAATCCACTTTAAATTGTAGGTCCCGATATAATATGGCTGTTGGGCAGTAGGACTGATAATCCTACTCCATAAAAAAAAACTCGTCTCGAAATCCGCCAGTAGGCAGACGGCCTTGGCTCAACATGGGGTATTGCGCCACTGCTGCTGATGATTATGAGACAGATCTCACTTGTGGACCAGCGACAACCTGCATGAAGGCTCGGGTTCGATTCCTCTGGCGACTCCTTTCAGTCGCTGCTTTAAGAAACGAGAAGACTCGATAGCAGTTATGACCATGTGTATATGGAAAATGCAAAGAAGATGCACCATGAAAAGTATCGACTACCAAGTTTCCTGCAATTATTCACCCAAACGATACACAAGTGCGGGAACCTGGCACGTCCTTCCAAAAGCAACACCCTCCTTTCTCATTTGAAAGCTGTTCGTAGCATATATAGGATCTCTTTAAAACCTCGTTACAATTTCCAAAATGTATCATACAAAGTCAAATAAAATGACAAATAAGTGCAAAAGATTACAAAATAAGAGTTAATTTAAGTTTTTTGCCTCATTTGATTTTAATTTAATTTAATACATGGCTATATGGGCATCATGAGTTACACATCAAGATGGTACTAGATTTTTTTGCCATGTTCGCTGTAGCATATTCACATCAACGCCATCAGTGATTCTCTGTTTTAGATGAGTCATGTCCTGTACTTGTGTTCGATGCACGATATCTGTAGCATAACCACAAAGATAAGCAGACGCGAGTGATGGATGTATAAGATATCCAAGACTATAAA
>BPLQ01005586.1:0-107868 GCA_021605075.1 Caerostris darwini | reverse complement strand
ATGTCCACCAATGTAAACGGAAAAATAAATAAACATATAAATTACACCAATGGGAAATAATATTTTCTAAAAGTTTTTATGGGCACCATTTTTTATATTTTACGTCACGCTGAGATACACATTTATAAATAATATGAGGAAATAAATTTCTATGAATAAAGGATAACAACAATAAATATATAGATATAATGTATATAAATTTTAATTAATACAAACAATAAAAAAACAAAAGTTTTTGTTTTCCGTTTGTATGATTTTATACAGTTTTTTAAAATATTCTTGTATTTCGACTGCATTTAAAAATAAAAGGATTTTTATTAAAATTGTTTGTTTTCCAATCATGAGCCTGCTCTATGTGAGTATAATGACAGAAATGCAGAAACATTGAGGGTTACTGATGTTGCACTAGAGAAGCTACCTCGCATTGCACTATAGTGTGCTATTTCAATTAGGTACGGATACCTTGAAGCTCTGAGAGTTTGCATCCAACTCCAACTTTCTGATTTAGAGATTTATGGCACCCTACACTCTTCCAATTTCTACATAACTCTTGTCATAAGAATGCAATATTTGAATTAAAATTAAATCAAGTTTAAAAACATTCCATGGACTCCGATTGAAAAGATTAAAAATATGAGGGGAAAAAATAAAAGATTAATTTTAAAAATAACACATTTTAAAATTATATATTTTTGATACACAATTTAGAATGTGTAGCTCTTGTATTTCTATTTCATTCGATAATAAATGTCTGCTGAGAATATTTCGACAAAAGTTAAAAATACGAATTTTAAAAAAATTTAAAAAAACCAGTTTGCACATCTAATTTATTCAATACATTCCAATTCCGTTCATTTTAAATAAAAAAAAATTTTAGGCTAAATGTCAGTATATAAATATATCTGAAATAATTAACTTCATAAAATTAGCCATTTCAAAAATATATATGGTTACTAATCAACTCATTAAAGCATAAATTGATAAAATGTAATGAAAGTAAAGAAAGTAAATAACTAATTTATAAAATAAATAAACTATTTATTTATACCAAAATATTAAATTTAATTTTAACTAAGAACGTTAATAAGAATATCTGAAATAAATAAAAAAAATCAAATAATTACAAAGTTGTAGTAAATGAAGTGTCGATGTATAAAAAAATTATATATTTGCAAAATTTTCTTTTTATGGAAAAAAAATAGCAAATACCTTATTATTATGATATGATGCAACAAATATTTCATTCAAATTATATATTTTTTAAAAATTCTACTATATAAACAGTTATATATTAATTTGAAACCACCAGACTTCGTAAAAATTAAATATTTTATCTTAATTCCAACCAACTTTTTATTAACTCCACTTAACAAAAATGTTTATATTTTGTTTTTAATTGCTCACTTTTATGTGTATAGTGCTTTTATGATTTTTTAAATAGAAATTACTTATATGAAAATCCTAGTTTCATTCTAAAAATCTCAGTAGCAATATTGATGTTTAAATATAAAATTCAAATAATCTTGTAATATACAAGCAATTAGATTTGTATAAGGAACATAATTATCGATAAACTTTCGAGCGTTAGTATTAAAAACGTAAATTGAAAAATCAAGCTGGATCTAAGCAACCCGAGTGTATAGTTGTAAATAATACAGAAATAACATGGGTTGTGTAGAAAATGTGTTTAATTGCATATGTTTCAAGAATTTTTCTCTTTTGCTGAAGTACCAATTTTATTTTGCCATAAAAAATACATGAAATTTAAGTTAATTTTCTCACTGCTAAAAAGCCATTTTTTAAAACTTTGATGCTCTTTAGTCCGAAGATCATTAAAAAAAATTTGTTGTATTGAATTTCACAGCCGAACAATTTTTTTTGTTTTGTTTTTTTTGTTTGTTACTTGTGATTACTGCTCTGAGAACCGAGGGGACTTCTAAGTTAACCTAAAAAGAGGCACTGTCTTCCTCTCATCATACGTCGGTTGGCTCTTAGTGGAATACATATATAATACACGATGATCCACGAAGAACGCAAATTTTTTTCGCTTTTCAATATTTTGCAAACAGAGAACAGAATCTTAAAAGGCAGATTTTTAGTTTTATTTATTTATTATTTTTAGAAATATTTAAAAAAAGCGATTAATTTTTATTTAAATTTCATTTTAAAGAAAAAATAAAAAAATTATTTTTTGATTTGAATTTTTAGATTTCATTTTAATGAGATTTAATTTTTCTCTTCCCATAAGAAATCCATAACCTTCACTTGTTTGCTTTATTCTTACACACTAAACAACAGTTAACTAAGTTAACAGTTAACAGAACTAAGAAACAAGCATCATTATCTTTGGAAAAGAAAAATTTCTATAACTGTCATACTGTCAGAAGTTATAAAAATTACATATACACATATATGACCTATGTAGCTGTATATATATTGGTATACCTTACATACTGGTTTCCTGGATTCCCTAGATCTTTACTGCTCCATTTCTTTATTTTTTTTGTTTTGTACTTCTGCACTGTGTTAAATTTATTTATTGATGTATTTATGCTTTCATAGTATTTAGATTCGTTGTGAAACCGATGCACTTTGGACTTGAAATTAATAGTTTTTAAAAGGAATTTTTTGCTTTACGTTTCGGAGTTAATTTGGGAAAGAAATGCAAATATTT
This sequence comes from Caerostris darwini, assembly GCA_021605075.1. Lineage (NCBI taxonomy): Eukaryota > Metazoa > Arthropoda > Arachnida > Araneae > Araneidae > Caerostris > Caerostris darwini. Next base: position 105,194 of record BPLQ01005586.1, on the reverse strand, counting down.
GTATAGTAAATGTTCCTCCATTGGTTTTATGAAGATTGATTGTTGCTGTTAATGAAGCTTAATTTTTTATTGTTGTTTACTTACCTTCCAAGTTTTCTTATATATTATATATATATTTATATTTTATAAGATATACATACACAGGTCAGTCCCATTAATGTGACCACCACCTACTTTCGACGTCAACGTGAAACAATCAATCACAAAAGGGAGGTGGCAGCACATTGAAGTGGAGTGTATATAAAAGGATATCTTAGGGCATTTGAAAGCATTTCAATTGTTGGCGTAATGCAGAAACGTAGTGATTTATTCGACGTCAAATGGGCATGATTATTGGCTTTCGGGGCCAAGGTGTGGAGCATTTCGGAAACGGTTAATTTTGTGAATTATTCGCGTGCCGCCGTGGTAAGTACTATAGATGCATGGCAAAATGGCACTATCCAAAATCAGTCACATGTGGTGCACCACGGCCTATAGATGACAGAGGCGAACGAAAGGCTACGGAGATGCGTTCAGGCGAATAGACGTCGCAACCGACCGCCCAGATGAACCAAGGGGCTACCAAGAGTGTATCCTCAACAACGGTTCAGCGAACGTTGCTGCGCATGGGCCTCCGCAGCAGACGCCTGGTTAATGCACCTATGCTGACTGGTGTTCATCGGCGACGAAGGCTGGAATTTTAACGCCAGTACCGAAAGTACAGAGTGGCCAGTACAAGTGGCGACAGGTGGCTTTTCCGATTAATCGTTTTATGCTCCATCGGACAGATGGACGTTGGCGTATACGCCGGGAAACGTCTGAAAGCAAACACCCTGCAACCTGGATCCAAGCTGGAGGAGAGGGGAGCATTATGGTATTGGGAATGTTTTCCTGACATTCACTGGGTGCACTCATCATTGTGGAAGGCACGATGGATCAGCACAAGTACGTAGTAATTTCCTACATGCCCAAGAACAAGTAATTCCCTACATGCAGGTTATTTTCCTCAGAATGATAGCATCTGCCAGCAGGACAATGCGAGGGTGTCATGCAGCTCGCCCAGTGTATGTGCGTAGTTCGAAAACACCAGGATGTGTTTACCGTACTCCCCTGGCCAGCAAACTCACCGGATTTAAGCCCAATCGAGAATCTGTGGGACCACCTCGATCCTCGATCGGGTTGTTCGCGCCATGGATCCTCAACCGCGTAATCTAGCTCAGCTGGCCAATACCAATTATCTAATAGGACCACAATATTCAATCGTTTACGTTAACTTTATTGTATCTACAAAAATTGCTTATACATTTAGAACATTTATTGCTCATACATTTCTTTTAACTTAATATATTCTTTATTGCCTTTCTGCAGTTATAAATATTTTTTTGAGGACATCATTAAAAAATCGTTATTAACATGTTGGAATTGTTAGGCAAAGAGTATACAAATAATATAAACATTTTTAATAATTTATGCTTTTTTTTCAAGTGAGTATAGATTTTGCGATTTGTCATTTTTTATTCATCATTATCACTCTAAAGATAAGTATAAAAAATTACTTTTTCTTAAGAATTTATGTAATTATATAGAAAGTTCCTAAAAAATTCAAGATGAAATGTACAAGAAGTTGCCCGAAATCGTCCGACAAACAAGCATTTGTGAATAGTTAATTATTGACATAACTATCATACATACCCATACATACCCATTTATTGACATAACTATCGAAAGCATAATACCTAAGCTTCTTTTAAGGCATTCATGACATCAATAGCTATCAGGACTATCTGAAGGAGGAAGACAAATGCTAATATAAATTGGCCAAAAAAAGTTTATAGCTTATTTTTTGGCCTTTTCTTGAAATCTGAAACTATGACTTTTGTTTATCTTTATTTGTATAATTTTCAGTTTTATTTTTTAAAAACATCCTCTTTTTATAATTTTTCATCTGTATTTCTATGAAACAGTGAAGCCAAAATAGTTCGATGTTGTTTGTCGGTCCATCGATTTAGTTTGAAGATGTTCATCTTTTTTTGGAAAGGTTCTATTTGAAAATGAACACGAAATGATTTTTTTTCAAAACAAACATTTAAAAATTCGCTGAAGAAGACTTTTTCCCACATATCACATGCCTCTATTCGGTAAAGTCATTTCGTTCCTCTAGCAGGTTTTATTCCCCACAAAGTTTTGTTTTGTTTTTTCTTTTTAAGCTAATGAAGATTTCTATAAGATTTTTTTTTTCACATGACATTTTGATTTGCTAATTTTTGGCGGAGCCATTTAAAAAGGACAACACCAGCTGTACAGGAGCCAAAAGTCTTCTGCCCTCTGAGATGGAAGGCTCTTCACTGTCGATGGGTACTCGAATGTAAAATGTAATAGTTCCTCTCCTGAAAGCTGAATACCGTCTCTTCCATTTTGAAATGTCTGCATATATAAAGCAAAAGACGCGTTTCTCTGAATTTTTATAACTTTGAAACTAGAACTTAGAAGGTAATTTGCTTTTTAATCGGCTTAACTAGAAATCGCGAATATATCCATACATGCTCATACTTAATTGAATAAAATGCTTTCATAATAATATTATATAATGTTAATAATATAATATAATAATAATAATATAATTATATATATATATATATTAATAATACTATTATGTAATATATAATATAATGTTTGTATAATTAAATTTCATCTATAAACTTATAATCCTTTTATCAAGGTATTCCAAACATATCGCATAAAACATTTTAATTAATTATTTGTGGAGGTTATAATTTAGAAAACATTTTGAATATTTCTATAGATTTATTATAATTTTGTCCAGCATATCTATCCACAATTGCAAAATATTTCCATCCTTTTTTTAATTATTAAAAGTACCCTGTTTGATAATAATTAAACAACTAAATAAAAATAAAACTTCTTAAATCCCAATAATTTTAGAAAAAGTGTCATAAAAAAATATCTAACTATTGAATGATTTAATAAGATTGATAGAAATAAAACATTTCTTTTAAGTTAAGAATAACTGGCTTACTAATCAAATATATTGTCAATTAATAGAAAAAATTTCTTTACATTCAGAAATTGCGATATGATTTCATGGATAACTATTTTTGAAGAATTGATTTAAGTTTTCCAGTATCTGAAAAAAAGTGTTTATGGCAAAATATTGCCATTTTTTTATTTTGTTTTTAATGGGATTAAAAAACAATTTTTTATTATCGTAGAAAAATGCTTCCAAACATGCTTTTGTTGCATTTATTTTCAACACATAGAATCTACAACTGAAATTTTTGATGCCCTATTTTATAAGCTCTAGCATTTTTAACGGAGATTTTTTAAACCATACTTAATTTTTTATTATTTATTTTAAAATTAAAATTGGTTATATAATTTTAGTTTTTAAAAATATTATAATGATATAACTATAAATGCATAAAAAAGGATAATTTATTAATTTTGCAATCTCAAGTTTTCTGTACAATGTTTCTGCACAAAACTATATTATTTTTAATCAATTTTTATAGGAATAAAAAAACATTTTTGGTCATCTGTAGAGATTAGATATATATATATATATATAAAGAGAGAGAGAGAAACCGACAGATTAGATTTTAAAATTAAAAATTGAGTGTTTAGAGACTAGGTAATTTATTAATTTTGTAATTTTTAAATTAATTAATTTCTGTTTCCATCCCCCTATATATATATATATATATATATATATATATATATATTGTAAGGTTTAACTATAATTAGATTGTCACGAGAGGTCGCCACTGTGACCAGTACTGTGTGAACTGGTAAGTACGATCGTTTTGATTTTGAGATGACGAGGCGCTGGATCGACTAATAAGAAACACGGTCTGGAAACACAGTGCTGTTACACACACCGAATTATATTATAACTTGTTTAAGATTTTTGAATAAAACAAAATTTATATTGAAGATCCCTAGGTGCCCTGTGTATTAAAGTATTATGAGTAAAGTATTATTATTATTATAAATAGAAAGAGTAGAGTGTTTCCATCCACCAGACGCCTACAATACTAAACCACCAGACACTACTAGTAGCTATCAAGCGACAACAATATATATACATAAAGATTTAAGTGATTGTATATAGTGATTAGTTTAAGTGATTTTTATAAGTAAAAATGAAATAATTAAATATCTGATGCCAAATATGAGAACACAATTTATTTGGCAAGATAAAACTTAAAAGTCTAAATTATTATGTTTTGAATTCAGTCCTCTTAAAAATTCAGAAATAACTCAAATTGACTGGTTTTAAGCTAAAGCTAAAAGTTTCCCGAAATCAAAAATAAAATAAAAATTTCTGCTTCATCTTTATGCATTAAAATACGAATATTCGAGTACTTGTTTTCCTCTGTGTTCTCTCAGTGTTCTTTCAAATAGGAAATTTACATTCTGCATACTCTTAGCAGCTTGAAAATAGCGTGCTTCAAAATTCTTATAATCTTTGCATTCTCAAACGTAAATTTTCAATTTGGAAGTCAGAAAAAATTACTTGTACTTAAAATATAGCTTTGAAATAAATAAGTGTTCTTATGTTCAAAATGCTGAATATTTGCTTTGTAGGTAAAATTAAATAATAATATATTAATATTTAAATAATAATATATTAATATTTCTAGTTGGCACTTTTAAAACAAATCCTTTTGTTAAGAAGTTAATTTTTTATATATAGTTAATAATAATAGTATATACTTTGTTAAGCCATTTAAGTTTTTACAATTAAAAGCATCTATAATGCTTTCTTAAACAATAATAAAGTGCAAATAAGACGTTTAAAGAATTTAAAAAAATTAATGCAGAGTAATCAATGGAATCATAATTAATCTTTCCTTAACTAACTGAAAAAATAAAGAATGCATATTACTTTAAAAATATATTCAATTCTCTACTAATAACATATAAAGATGAAATTTCAATCGAAATTTTTTAAAGAAAAGAGTTTTAAATATGTGATGGTGTAAGAAAAAAAATTTTCACCGGGCGCTTTTCGAATTACTTACGAACATAAACTCTTGAATTTCATTAATCCCTCAACTTCAAAATTTTATTGAATTTAATTTTTGATGCCATGAAAAGTGGAAAGTGAGAAAAGACGGTGACGTCTTCTGCCCCCACCAACCACACATCCTTCCATAAGAGAAAACCTTCCTTTGTTTCCGTCTCATTCGTTACGTCTCAGCATCAACTTCATCTATAACAAGTAATATAAAAAAAAATTGTCAGTCAATTCCTACTTAGTTCGACAAAGAAAAACTTTATATTAGGTACTTTTTATTAAATAATTACAATTAATGCAAATATGTATATACATATGACAGAATTTCTTTTTTCACTATGTTGCAGAAAATCCTTTATAAATAGTTTTCATTCATTTTATTTAGATAGAAAAAATTCTCTCTCAAATCTCTTAATTTATTCTTACATGTTTCATTTTCCATTTTGTTCCCTCCCCTTTGACTCAGACTATCCTTCACTACAAGTTCAAAAAAATTTTGAACTTAAGTGGATGAATAAAAAGTATTTTATGAACGATTGAAAATTTGAACAAGATATATATAGGGAGAGTGAGCTAATGGAAAGAATTCAAAAAAAGACCTCCATTCGTCTGAAAAGCCCATTTGATTCCCGTAGTGAGGATTTAAGTAAAGTGAGTTGATTTCTCTTGTGATTGAGCACGCTGCCTTATGATTAAGTAACATATTTCCACTCGGTTTGTTTAGTAAAGAAAATGTCAAATAAGTCATCGAAGCTGTAGAATTATAAAAATTCGAATTCTTTTATATATAAAATATTCGTATTTTAATGAATGTCTATTAAATATATCATAGATGACTATTTAAATGAATATGCACGATTTTGTCGGAAAAAAATATTTTTTTGTTGAAAAGCCTAAATATATATTTGATACAGCAAACAAATAAAGAGGATGGAATATATTTTTAATTGAAAATAAAACACCAATAACAATGAATTATATATTTTTTCAGTGTTGATGCATGAGTGCTATTTAGTGTGGAAAACCAGCAAAGTATCTAAATCGAGGCATTCACTATGGTACTATTACTACTTTTCAATGGTATGAGCACTTGGGTGGTGGGTCAGCATTGGTTTGCAATTTCATTACAATCCATCATTTAGTAAGATGGGGTGCTGCTCTTCTCCTGATCCTTTGAATCCAATGGCAGAACATTTCAGTCCGTTGATGTCGGAGATTATCACAGATGGGAATTCAATGAATGTAAAAACAGAATAATTAAAAAACTGAATAAAACAAAGATGCTTTGAGGGACAAATTAATTTGCTTTCTAAGATTATTTGCAGCCTGATATATTCATAAAATAAAATATTATGTATAAGAAGGTAGAAAAAGTACGTTAAAAGTATTCTCTAAAATGCAACAAAGTTAATGGAATAAACGATATATATATGTATATATATATATATATATATATATATGAAAGTGAGGCAAAATCATGCTGACAGATTGCATGTCGAATTTCAACATAAAAATTCCATTATGCTCAATTGAAGGAGAAGACAAATGCGAACGTGGCAGTAACGCTCAATACTTCCCACCAAAGTGTTTTGGTGCTAATCTGAGTATAGAGTTGACGCTACATCTTTTTTTTTTTTCTTTTTATCTCAGCAGTAGTTTCCCTACTGCCTCTACTTTCAAGAGTTTTATTGAAGGCACCTGAAACGCAATCTTTTTTCAAAAGTAAAACGTCTCCTTTTTTTCAATTAAGTAAAACGTCTCCTTTTTTAATACGCTTTTTTATTAGCTTCACCTGTATGTTTTGTATGTATGTATGTATGTTTGTATGTTTGTATGTAACTCACTTTTTGGGCTCGATTTTGGGACTGATGGCGCCATCTACTGGCGAGTCTGTCCAGCGATCCGCGATCGAATTGCACTCTTCCTATTGGCCGAAAATTTCGGTGGCTAAAAAGAGGCGGATCTCAAAGGAATAGGAGTGCGATCATGTCGAATTGCGCTCTTCCTATTGGCCGAAAATTTCGGTGGCTAAAAAGGCGGATCTCAAAGGCATAGGGTGCGATCATGTCGAATTGCGCTCTTCCTATTGGGGCGAAAATCGCGGTGGGTAAAAAGTATGTAAACTTAGCGGATAACCAAGCCAAGTGGAAAACAAAGTAAAAACAATTATAGTTTAAAAAAAAAAAAATATGCTTTTAGAGTTAATCAGACTAAAAAGTAAAAAATAAATTAATAGTTTAAAAAAACTAAAAAATACGCTTTTAGAGTTAATCAATCTAAAAAGTAAAAAATAATTGTTAACATAAGAATAAAATGACTGACGAGAAAATTAATGTCACTGTTCTAAAAGCGTGGGGTGCTTTGTATGACATTTTTAAACTAACTCTGCATTTCGGAATGAAACTAGTGAAAAATTATAACGATTCATATCCGAGCACCCCACGCTTTTAGAACAGTGACATTAATTTTCTCATCAGTCATTTTATTCTTATGTTAACAATTATTTTTTACTTTTAGATTGATTAACTCTAAGCGTATTTTAGTTTTTTAAATTATTAATTTATTTATAATTGAAAATATTTATTGTGTGATGCTGATCAATGTGAAAAAAGTAAGTTTAGTAACATAGTTTTCTAAACAATTTAAAATTGAATCTATTTACTACTAGTTAGTATTTATAAATATTAAAATTTGCTTAATACTAGTTTTACTACTAGTTAATATTTTATAAATATTAAAATTTATTTAAGAATTGAATTGGAATGTTCTAAAGTCAATATATTTAGATGTATTTTAAAATAGAATTATATTTTTAATTTTAAATTGAAGTTATTTATTGATATCGGTACATAAATTTTATAAATTATTTTTCGGGAATTTTATTATATTAACTGTTTTTACTATTAGTTATTTTTATTTATAATTTAGAATAAAGAAGGCAGAATAAATCTTCCAAACGAATGTTTAAAATTGTTTTAATTCTTTGTAAGAATATAAAAAAAAATATATTTAACAGTAATTTTTTTTAAAATTTCAAAATTTAAATATTTAACTGATATACCATATAATGTATAACTATCCTACCATATAATGTATAACTTTTATATAAAACTATCCTAGATTTTTTTCTAGAATGATAAAATAATAAAGATATGAAAATATAGAATGATATAAAAACAACCATTTTGAATTCTTAATCATATTTGCTGTACATATTTTTGCAGTAATTGTTCTTCCAAATACAAAACATAATTTAATAACTAATTAATGAATGAAAGCACGAGATATTTTAGTTAACTAAATATTATAAGCCACATTAATAGTTATTAATAATTAAAGTTTTATATAATATTTTTAAATGATGTGAATTTGAGGACTTGCAACATTACTACAGGAGATCAGTAGCCGTTTCACCTTTATTCATACACTGTTAAACATATTTTACTACTATATTTGGAACTACCGAGAATCGCCTTCGGGTGTTTACTTTCCTCCCCACTCCTTGAGACAAATGAAGTGACTTTCTGAACTACAGATTTATTGTGTATATTTTTGCTTATTCTCAGCTTTTGGTCCCACATTTATTATCTACTTTCGAGCTAAGCTACTTTTAGAACAGAAATCGAATGTGCTATCTATACTAGATCATTAGGCCCCCAAAATATTATTTAAGGATTTACTTTAAAAAATGGTTTGTGGAAATTTTACTAATTTCGAACTAATATAATTTGCAGTTATAATTATTATATTAATAATTATTATTATAATAATTATTAATTGTTTTAAATTGACCGTTTATAATTTTCTATCGTATTTGTGTATTTTATTAGATTAAATATGCAAGTATTTCTCTAAAAGCCAATATAAATATTCTTTTGATGAATTTTTATGATATGATTTATTTTTATGACTAAGCATTAAGTAATATTGACTGGTTAACATTCAATTTAATTCATTAAGTGTTTGTCAGTATTAATTATTATTTAAAATAAAATAAAATTTATTACAATTACGTCATTTTATCCCATTGTATTATACAAGAATTCTAGTGTAATAAAAAATATTCTGTTCTGTATTATATATTGAATATTTAAATAGTTTCATTTTATATAAATAGATTCTAGCCCTTTCCTATTATTTTTCAAAAAGATAGAGTAAAAATGCAATATTTTCATTTCACGAAATAGCAATTCTTATTTAATAATTTTAATTTTTAATGCAATCTAATTGGATGGAATTTTTAATATCACTATGCGTATTAATTTAATTAATAATCATACTGATATTAAATTAATTAAATTTAATTTAATTAATGTTACTTAATTTTAATTTAATTTATTATTAATTTTTTTACCAATATTTTTTTAAATCAATATGATTTTCTGCAATATACTCTTTTTATTTAAAAATTATTGACAAAATTGGAAATTATTTTTGCTTATACTGTAAATGACTATTTTACATAAAATTATTCTTTAAATTTGACCGATACTCCCCGTATAAGTGCCTTTAGAATTTAAGTAATTTTATTTTGTCTATTGAAAAATTTGTTATTAATATTTCTATTAATTTAATTTATTATATAGAAGATATTTTTATTTATTTCTTTGCATTCGCCTTTTGTTTTAAGTATTATTTCTTTCGTGGTGCGCTTTGAGAGCAGCAGACAGATTATTTCCAACTTTATTACTAAGCTCAAGTCGCAAGAGAAGAGTTGATGCCTTCCACAACAACTTGCACAATTCTTTTTTCGTAGATAAAAGGTTCTCGCGCATCTTATGTTTGTCCCTTTCCCTTGATATTTGAAATAAATGCATTCAGTTCCCCAGTTGCTTTTACTTTCAATGGTTACACATTGCCAATTATTATTTACCAACTATTTTTCTGACAGCAATATCCTATAAAGAATTGAGAAAGAAATCATATAAAGAAATCCTATAAAGAATTTCAATGAATTTTCACATAAAATTGTGTACAAAGAAACAAACTGCGTATATTCCATATATGAAAAAATGTCTGAGTAGGAATTTTTAGAACACATCAACATCACAAAAAATTATATTTATTGGGCTTTATTATTGAGTCACAATTTAATTAAATAATAATGAACATAAAAACATGTTAATTAATAATAATTTGAAGGAAGTTTTATGTAATGAAAAACTAAGTCAAATGTACTTGCAAAAGTATTATCCAATATTATCAAAAAGTTGTTTTTCTCTTATCAATGGAAGCACTCATCAATAACATACCATTATTAATGTGTCATCCGGTCATTAACGGATTTATGAAGCTTTTATTAAATTTATCTTTCTTCCATTTTTTTCTATGGCAATTCTATAAAAGAATTAGAAATTGTTTAAATTTTAGAAATGTTGATTAGTTATGCGAGATATAGTGTTTCTTTTTTGCTACATACGGGAGCAAAATGAGCAAACTCTATTGTATCATAGTGAATTTGTGTACAAATGTACATTAAGGACGAAAGCTGACACTCATATCTTTTTAAGGAATAATCCATTTAACCTTTTCGTGGTAATTTCTTATTTATTTACACAGTCACCGAGTAATTATGTAAAATATAAATTCTTCAATTGTTTCATCTAATAAAAATTGAGTGTAAATAAAAAAAATAAATACTAAAACAAGTATGTATATAATTATTTAGATAGTTCTTAAAATTCAATTATATATTTCTTAAATAATTTTTATAAAATATAATCATAATATGAATTCTAAACTACTATAATTTTACTAATGTATAAAATGTAAATGTAAGCTTGCAATTATTTAAAAAAATTATAAAGCTTTTATTAAATTTTTCGCACCATTGATTTCTTAATTTAAAAAATATTGCAAAACTTATTTTTAATTAGTGCCCAAACACATTGACTGGGAAGTCAAAGGTAAAAAATCTTGTTATATTGTATAAAAAAAAAACATTATCTGTCCTATTTGGAGAACAATATAAAGTTAAAAAAGGATAAATATATACTACTTTTGAAGCAGTCAAAACAATAATGAAGTAATTAAATTCTTCACGTAATATAATATTAATTAATTAGTATAATATTTCACTAAATTATACATATTGTAATAGTGTGTAGCACATTGTAATTTTTAAAGAGATTTTTGTTAAAGAAAATTTACTTTTTTTTATACAAAACAAAGTTCATTTTTTTTTTATACACTAGAAAATTTATTAATAGTTTTTTCACAAGTTTCTGAATGAAATGATATTCTTGCATTTTTGAAAACATTCAAACATTGATTCAGTAAATTAGATTAATTTGGTAGGACACGCAAAACTTCATTGTTTCAATTGAAAAAATGAAATTTAACTTATATTTTCAATAGATTCAAAGTATACAAAAAAAAAAAAAAAAAAAAAAAAAAATCTTGCCACATAGTAGAATTGCATGTTATCTAGAATTTCATAAAAATAATCTATATGAAAAGCGAGATTTTTCAGTGGATGGTGTGAATTTTTGAAATTAAAAACTACAATACAAGTTTTTATCTGTTATTAATCTTTATTTTTATAACAATATAATTTACTGCTTGAAAAATTACTTAAATTAGAACTTTAATCAAAATGCGACCGTTATGCGAATTTTTATATGATTATAATTTTAAAAAATATGTATTGAAAAGAAATAAATAAAAAAATATTTGAATTTCCAAAACATTAATAAAAAAAGATTTAAAATTTCAAAAAAAGTTAAAATATAAAAGTCGAATTGAGATCCTTAAGTTTATGATGAAATACTTATAAGTCCTTTATTTCAAAGAATATATATTTTTAAATATATTCTTTATATATAAAATATAATAATAAAGTTTTTTTTTGTTCTAATGCAGCTGGCAAACACTTAGACAGTTGTCTCGGATGCCTTAGGCAAGCGCTGCGCCGACATTACTCACTTAACACTACCCAGGAGGTGCGGGTAGGTTGAAGATAAGCTACGGACGCGGAGTAACAATACCCCCGCAACGCTCTACGATCATGCTAGACCGGGACCTACGGTTTAATGTGGATTCCGAACCACTACAAACATCCATGGCACCGCCGGGACTCGAACCCGAAACCTGTGGTACCGAGAGCCAGAGCGCTAGGAACTCGGCCATGCAGGCCTCTATAAAAATAAAATAAATTTATTTAAATAAGAAATAATAATATTTAGATGACTATGAGGAGAAAAAGTTTTTTTTTTTTTTTTTTTTTTTTTTTTTTTTTTTATTAGAAGTTTTAAAAGCAATTTTTATTTCAGTTTCTTTTTAGCATTAATTTGTGAAATTGTAAATATAATTTTACTGCACTAAATATTAATTTCTTAAAATTTAACATATAATGTTGAAAAACGAGCCACGACGGGTTATATTTAATATTATAAACATAATACATCAACTTTTTTTAGGAAATTTCAGATTTTATTTGGGCCATATTCACAATCTTCTCATGCGGTTCGAAGACTGAACTGTCCTGGTCACGAGCTGTTTCAGCAGCGCGTTTAGGGAACAAAGAGTTATTTTTTTTCTTTGGAAGCCGAACAGCAACTGATGATTCAGTACAGCAAGAGAGCGGGGAAGCACTCATGGATAAACGTTGCCCCAGGTTTGGAGTGTGCCGGCAACAAGCGCCACGTGACAACCAACCTCCTGCGATATGCTCCCGACCTATCCTCTTAAAAGAGGTCCCCCCCTCCCTCCCTTTTGAGTGTAATATATCAGATCTCGTATTCACGTGCTCCCGCCGATGAGTAATCCGTCATAAGTCTTTTCAATGGGTATTAACTTCAAATAAGGGGCTCCGACAAGAGTAAATAATATATATATAAGTTCCCTTCTTTTTCCCTGGCGTTAAAGTGACCCCAGCATAATCACTGGAACAAAGATTTTATTCACCTGAAAAGTGCATCACTTACAGAATTTTCGGCATGTAACTATAAGACATCTATAGATAATAATTATTTGCAAAATATTTAAATGCAAGCCTAATTAATCATGAGTAAAACATCCCCATAACAAGCAATTTAACTCATTGAATAAAGTTAGAGAGTAATCAGGCGAAATTTAACTATATTATTCCCTTTTATATCATTAATTAGCCATTTTATATCGCAAATACACGTTTGAAATAGCATCTGTCATCGATGAAAATCATTGGTTTCAATTTGAAAGCTTGATTTCGACATAGCTGCTGGCATGATCATGACTAATATCATAAAATTCAAAAGTAATATTCACATGTACTCAAAAGCATATTTATTCAACCTCTACAAGACGGAAAGTTTTATTTTCTTTAGTACGTTTTATTTGATAATCGACAGTACTTTAGATAAATAGTCATTTGTACTTGTTAGAATTTAAATATTAAAAACAACGTCGTTATTTTTAGTTTATTCTATACATTCCTCTATGAATTCTTATTTTATACTCTCTCCAATTCTCTTCCGAACAATTAACTTTTATGAGTGAGTTTACTTTTTAAAACTATATGAAATTGTATAATAGAAATGTATTAAATAGTTTTAGCAAATAATTTAAAAATCGCTTAAAAGTTTTCATTGTTACTTATGTTTATCAATAAGCTTTGAAAAAGTAAAGCAAATCGATCTTTTCAAATAAAATTCCGCGACAAATGACGGAATCAATAACTATATATAAAAATATTAAATAATCCGTGTTAGTAATTATTAAGATTATTCAAGTATATTAAAAAAATAAGAATTTAATCACTTATTCTTAGATATAATAATAATTTAGTAACTTATTATATACTAATGTAATTAGATTTATGCCCTATCAAAATGAGTTTGTTAAAAGAAACGCGCAGAAAGACTAAGTCAAATTTTGCATATCTAGTTTTGTAAGAAACTTATTTATTGTTTAGAAATTCCATTCTGGACCTCATAAGCTTCCTCACATTTCTAAAAATTTCCAAACTTTCTCTTTAAATTAAACGCCTTCAAAATTAAATAAACCTTTTTTGCGGCCATTTTTTTTTTTTCGTAAATTAGTGCGGTGTTTTATTAATTTTACTCTATCAAATGATTTCATAAATAAATTTATAAAAATATACACATTTATGAAAAATTAAAAAATTAATATTCATTGCATTATATTTATTTTTAAAACTAATTTGAATCCTGCCGTATAAATATGCCACAAGAATTACATTTTTTTTAAATCAAAAGTTTTCTTACTATTTCTTCACGAATTTTATTTATCTTTACCAAGAAACCTTGTCTTATATACCGTGAAGAATTTCAGGCTATAGAACATTAAAAAAAATCACTTGGAAATTTTACATTTATTAATTTTTACAACCTAAGTGTATGTAATTATCCATATACATTTATGTGCTACATTTCTATTGTTTTCTCACAACAGTAGAAATAGTCATTCATTCGTATGTAACCGATATATCCATTTCATATAATATAATATAATCAAGTTTGTTTTTTGTGTGTTGGATAAGATGTCATGAAAAAAATAGAAATTAACAAAAAAAAAAAATTGGGAATGCATATCTCCATACTTTTTTTTTAATTCTAGACAATCTGAAGACGCCAAACTGTCATTCTGCTAATTTATCCATGTCATAAATATTATCTAATGCCATTAATTATTCAATCAGTGCTTCGCATGTGCATTGCATTTAAAATTAACGAGTTCAATGAAAAATTAAAATAAATCCAATTAACCGTGTATATATTTGTTTTTCAGGCGTTTGAGTAACTTACTGCCAACAAGTGTCACGATTCAGATATTATCTCTGTTAAATGTTATGGGTCTTAGAAAAACAAATGTGATTTTTTAAAAATTATTTTAAAGCAAAATATACTTTTATTATGCATAAATCGTTTAGTCAATTATTAAAAAAGTTTGGCTTAAATTATTTTCCTACTAAGAACATAAATATCGAACGAGAGAGCAGCGCATATTTTCAAACTTCTATTTCAAGTGTATGAAACATATTTCCAACTTCTCTAACTTGAAAAAAAACTCGACTTGTAGCAATTCACACAGGAGTAAAATTTGCTGGCGGTGTCGCTTGCTGTCACTGCTTTCAAAAATAAGGACACCGGATGACGATGGCGATGAGCATCTCGCAACAACTTTTCGGCTATTTGTCGGGGATTTTGGGGTTTTTTTTACTATACGAGACGCAAATGAAAGGAGAGGTTTTTCTAACGTTAGGCAAAAATGCCAAGCTGAATGCTTCCACAGAAAATAATGCTCTCCCCTCATTACCAACCGTTTTGATTACACATGGCAGGGACACTTGATACATGAATTGTCTACACATACAAAAATAGCTACAAAATATTCCTTTTTTCCCAATAACCAAAAGGCCAAGCATTGTTATCTTCAAAAATTAACTGTCTTTTAAATAGAAGAAAAACTTTCGACAAAAAAACCACTCTGTTGCGTCGATCAATTTTAATGACTCTCCTTTGCTTTATTTTTTCCTTCTACGGCTTGGATCCTGAAGCCAATTAGCGAGAAACTGCAAATTTTTTTTAATTTATCCACTTATAGGTGGAAAAAGTCCATTTTTGTCACCTTGACTTGTTGCACCAAAAGAAAGCCATCCATAAGTTGACCTTAAAGTGTGTCGGATTCTTAACGAGCTTCCCAATACTATTTCAATTTAGAAACATAAACAAAATTTAAAAAAAAAATCCTTTTTTTGAAATCCCCCTGCTCTCCTTAAAATCCTCTCTGCTTACTTAATTCGCGCGAATGTCTGCGGAATTACTCCCCCGCCCCTTCAGTCCCGGTGACTCAACCACTCGAAAGCTCATCGATTCGGTAGGCCGTCAAATCCCGAGATCCGATTTCGCTTTTACTCTACACTGTTTCCTCCTCATCTACATAAAAAAAAAAAAAAAATCTCCTGCCTGCACTAGTAAGGCACTAGCAACCGCATTTCCTTTCCACGACAAAAGTCATTCGTGCACCTGTGAGAGTTTGAGAGTATGAATTGCATGAGACTGTAACTCTTTCTTTTCTAAATTATTTTTTGCAGCAACTATCAATTAGAGCTGTGCCAATGAGACAATAGAGAGTTTTTGCATACCGTACGTTAGTTACCGTAGGACGTCCGTTAGCTTTTCTCCCTAGCGCGCATGCTCAGTTTCCTATGAGCATGCGCGCAAGGGAGAAAAAGGTAACGGACGTCCTACGGTAACTAACGTACGGTATGCAAAAACTCTCTATTGCCTTCTCCCGCAGTTAAAAAATTTTTTTTACTCATTCTTATTAAGATTTTGTCCTCGGTTATTTAAAATAATATAATTAACGAAAGAGTTTTTTACGTTGCAGACACTATCAATGGATGTAATAAATATATTTTTTTATTTCCTTCATATCAAGTACAATTTTATCCAAAGACAAAATGTAAACATTGATTTAATTTATTTAAACATAATTTGAGTTTATCATTTTACATAAATTCAAAGATATTTTTTTATTTTTCGAAGTAAAGAAAATAAAGGTAAGAATTACATCCTGCATACATGCGTTACAAATAAATTAACTGCGTGTTAAATAAAAAGTGAATAATTTTCAAATGAAATAATGAATATCAAAAGCAATTTAAATAATATAATATTATAATAATTAATAGCAAACCTTTCTTAGAATAATTCATTTTCAGTATTTTTAGATTCTTTTTATTCTTCTTGAAATTCTGAATGATTACATTATAAGTAACAGATACAAAAAATATATCGTAAGTATTATAATTTCAAAAGGTAGCTAATCCATTGATAAAAAAATTCTGTCATAGATTATCTATGAAATATACATAAATTAGGCATTGAAATAGAAAGGAATGGATTAAAAAAACAATTTAAACCGCACTTGTTTGTAAACTTTCAGAATGTTTCCTGGTTTTGTGATTAGTTTTGAACTTCGCTGAACCTCAAGATTAAAAAATAGTAACTTTTTTAAAATAAGTCTTCGCTTACAAACTGCAATGATTTTAGTTTACTCAGTTGCTTCAGTGAATGACACTAAACTAAAGATAACATGAATAATGGTAGAGATTGTTGCATTCTTTCTAAGCACTTTTTTTCTTGGTCTGTTTTTCAGTCGCATAAATATAAATTTTTTTTCCACTTCAGTGTTTCAATGAATAAACGTAAGTAAGAAGTTCTTTGATTTTTGTTAGTTCTAAAGGTTTTTTACTGCATTAAATAATTTGTATTTCTAACAAGCGAAAATATTTGCTTAACACAAAAACTTTCTATTACCAATTTTATGCTTATTCTTCAGAATTTCTGTGTCCTGATGTCCAACTGAATGGCGCTACCTGGCCCTGGATGGCGTGTTACAGGTTAAGTACAGGCTTCAGGTTAGATTCCTAGGAGTGGCATGGCACCAGAATTTTTATCACAGCATACTTATTTAGAATTAAAGTACTCAAATAAACATTTTGGAGGGGGAAGATACCTGTATCTCACTCGGTGTTTAGAAATATAGAAATATCCGTTAAAAAAGAATACGAGTTAAGTAGTCTTCGAATTAAACAGCTTTTGTCATTAAGCAAATTTATAATTATTTATTAAAATATAGATTTATAAAGTGAAAACCTAATGTTATTGTGGATAATGTGAAGCTAACAAAAATTAAATTAAATTAAGCCATTATTTAAAACAATAATTAATTTGAGAAAGTTAGATAATTTTATTTCAAAACAACATTAATTTAGCACAAGTTTTTAACTTTTTAATGCAGAAATTTATAATAGGCTATGTTCTTTACTTTTACAATATGATAGTATCGAATCATGGACCTTGTATTTTGATTAGGACTTCTTATAAAAGGAATGGTTATCTTTGAATTTATTTATTTACAATTTACAATTAGTTTCACTTGTCATTTATCAGTGAAATAAATTCTTAACATCTATCACTTAAGTAAATAAATTTTCAGTTTAAGAGAGCAAAATTAACGTTTATGGAAAACCACTGTAGCCTTTTTAAAAAGCAAAGTTTCCATCATTTTTATAAAGTTTAAGAAATGTTTTTTCTACCTTTATTTCTTAACGTTTTTACAACCTTTTATAAAGTCAAATGTTACCATTACTCATTTTAAAGAATAGTGGTAACATTTAAAATCTATTGATGTGGTAGTTTTAACTGAATCATAATTTTGATTTTTTTTATTTATATTTCACTTTTTCTTTTATTATACTTGCCAATTGAAAAATATATATAATTTTTATTGCTCCCTGACCGGTCACATCTGTAATTAAAAAAAGAAATGCCATTTCCTTCAGGTGAGGCAAAATCGATTTCGATGTTCAATAATAATCAGAAGAAACGTTTTCAAGTGTCCCGAAAGGCATTCCTATCTGGAGTGAAGTCATATTTCCTGCACCGTTCTTCATTTGCAAGGGTTTTACTGAATCGCACACCGCAAATGCAATCATTTTCCAATTAAGTAACCCCGTTGAGGAGAGCAGATGAAATCGTTTTCCCTCCTCTCTTCCGCTTTTTGTGTTTCAACTTTTTTTTTTATCGATTTCTTTGTGAAGCATGGGTAACGGATCCCCTGCTATCTTTGTATCAAAACTGAAATACAGGGAGGAATGTTTTCACATCAACAGGGGTTTTTTTTTTATGGGCGTCTTTCGTCTAAGGACATTTCTTTTCAGAATTACAACTTTTTAATATTTCCCTCATTCAAAAGATATTTTACTTTCTGAATTTCCATGTTGAAAAAACTTCTATTCAAGAAAGGAAGAAAGGAAAAATCTGTTAATAGCTATTTTTGTAAAATGTGTTCCTATAAAAATAAATGAAACTATGCATCATTATGTAAAGGCCTATTAACTTTACCAATCAAGAATTAATATTTTAAATTAATTAATACACAAGGATTAATTGAGTTTTAAATGTAATTTCCTTTCATTAAAAAATAAGTTTAGTCATATATCCAAAATATAAAACAGCCAATAAAATGATTTTAAATTTCACATTGAAAGAATATTATGATTCTTTCTTATAAGTATCAATCGACGAATATTAAATATTTTGTATATATTTAAAATTTTTCCGAAATTTTTTTACATTTACAAAATTATTGTATTATTTTTTTAAGTTTACCCGTCAAGTTAATGAAGTTATATATTCATCATTATATTCGTAAGAACTGCACAATTACTCCACCACTCATTGTTGTAAATATTCAGTTTTGACATTCGATTCACTGAGAGCATGTTAACGCAATTTCAGAAAATAGCTGTGAGAATTGTAGCTTAGCCAATGATTTCTATAAGTTAAGCAATTTATTATTATCTTCCTTTTTCAAGATCCTTTAAATTGAAAATTATTTATACCCTGCTCCTTTTTAGGAAAATAATTTCTGCTATTGTAGTAACACTAGAGTCTGTATCTGTATTGTTTCTTCTTATACTAAAGGTAAATAATATTATCTCCATTATATATTTCGATATTATTATGCACTATTTTATCAATTTCTTTTAATTTTAAATCACTCACAGCTAGAACTACTGGCAGTGAAGAAAGAATAGTAGAAATATTTTATTATTAAAATGATAGATAAATGAAAAAATTTCGAATGTATCCTACAATTATTATTTACCATCTTTTACAGAAAATTGAAACACATAATTGTAAAATAAACATTACTAAACTTAATTGATCTAAATGAATTGTTCATTATGAATTCTGCATTACACAAAATTATATATACATATAACATGCAATCCAATTTATATGCCGTTATGTTATTTTAATGACTGTAATTAAAATAAACGTTATTGTGAATTAGAATTATCCTCATAGTATCCATAGCATTTTAGAAAAATCCTTGGTGTTAAGATTTTTCTACACAATTTTGAAGAATTGAAGAATACATTATTAATTAATTTCGTCTTATATGTCTATATTTAAACGAAATTGCTATAAATGGTACTATAACAAGGATCTTTCTATTTTCCACATAATGAAATTTTATATATCTCTTCAAATGTTATTATGCGGATGCTTTAAGGAGAGATATATCAGCTTAGCTTTTCACCTTTACTAATGGACACTTGAGTAGCATTTCACTAATTGTGCAAATAATTTACCACTTGTAACGTTGAATGTGGGATATTTGTAGATAAAATGCTTCTCTACAAGAGAAAATGTAAACACATAGAAGTGGTTATACTTAGGTAAGGAAAAGTTTTAATGGTGCTCTTAGAAATTAAATATATGATTGTGATATTTTCAACAATGTCAAACTGTCTTGATTCATTATTTTTTATTTATGCAGACATGACAGAGAATAAAGAGAGATTTAAAAATTGCAAGATTATTTAGGACATTAATTTTATAACAAAAAGTATTTTATATTATTTTACATTTTATAATTAAGTTAAAAAAAAAATTTACATCATACTTGTAGCTATTTTTGCAATAATAGAACAGTTACATGACACTCTATTTTTTTTTCTTACTGCGAATGCCTCAGTTTAAGCATGAATGCTATTCAAATCGATTTAACGCGAAAAGTTACTCTATTGATATACAAAAACTCTTCATTAAATTAAAATATGTTTGCTTAAAAACATTATGTTTATATACAGTTTTCGAGAAATAAGGCTAAACAAAACAAAACAAAAGGATCAAATTACACCTAATTTTTTGCAAATGCTATTTTAAATGTAGTAAAATGTGTAAAATTAAAAGAAAATTCTTACTTACAGTTGTCTGTATAAGTATCTTGACAAAAATTGCGTCTCTTTTTCAAATGAAAGCCAGAAATGGATTTGATAAAAAAAGTTTTGTAACAGAATTTTTTTTTTAATTTAAGAATTTTAAAAAATATATGAAATGAGAACATATACAAAACAATCTCGGGTATGTAAAAAATAATTTATAATACTTTCTAAAAAATTAAATTTCTAATATTCGCAATAATCTATTTTTATGAAACCTTACATATACAAGTCATCCTTCAATATAATAATTTATTCATTCAATTAAAAATCACAAAGGCAATTAATATAAAAAACTTGAATTTTAACGTTAATTTATTAATTTTCCTTTAAATCGATTCATTTTAGATTGATTTTATTCATATGAATTTAATCTATCACGAATAAGTAGATATTTTTTTTCTATTTTAAATTTCCGTCTATGTACTTTTTCTTCCTCTTAAACTAACATTTCTGCTTGACTCGTGGTCAGGTAGTAACTGAATCAGTTAGAGTGCATGAAGACTGATTAAAGTCCACTAACGCTGTTCATTTCATTCACTTCTTTCAATATTACGGGGACACGTTTACTATTTTGAAAGTGTGCGTAAAGTGTCAAGCATTGGCTTTCGGATTCCCTTAAAGTTTTTTTTTTTTTTTGACATTCTTCAATGAGACAGGCAAATGTGCTGCATATATCCTGATAGTCTTCCCCAAATCAATGCAGTTCATTCATCCTCTATCAGTTTGTGAACGTGAGTTTATAATGAGATTCCCAATGTAGAAAAAAAATCAAAACCTAAGCTTTTTTCTATAATAAAACGTAAATACGATGTGAAACCTTTTCTATTCAATTTCTTTATTCTAATTCATAGCATTTGGTAAAATACAGAATCATTCTTCTCAAGAAATAAAGTCTTCTCTAAGGCCTACTAAAAAGTAGAATAAAGAATGTGTAATTATTTTAATACTGGGTGTAATTACATTAATGCTGCTTAAATTTGATGAAATAAAATGTTGACAATATAAATCTTCTACCAATTTTTTTTGAAAGATAATTAAAATACCAAATATTTGATTCAATATTTATCATGCGTATTTATATCGTTATATAAGTACTATTGTTACTTAAAAATTCAAAATAAAAAGTTATTTGATAATATTTTTATAGTTAAATAACATCGTATAGCAAAATCGAGCATAATAATATGTGCAGAATAATAATGTGTACAGGCATAGTAGTATGTTCCATTTTGTTGAATTTCAAATTTTATAGAAACCTAAAAAGCAGGCAATTTCATTATTCTTTGATGAAATTAGGCAATGGTAATCATTACCCAAATGACCATTTCAATGCAGAATGTTAGTTTTCTTGTTCTTCCATCTTTTTTTGTTGTAGAGGAAGTAAAGAAGCTCAGAAAGGGAATGTTCAATCAGGATGGCAAAGTGAAAATTACTTTAAAGTAATTCCCATCTATTATATTCTTTTTCTTGTTGCCATAATATCCATCTATTCTTGTAAAACCTCTGTGCTATATTAATAACAGCAAAAAAAAATTGTAATTTCGTAGTATAAGTTAAGGTTTAACGAATAAAGAGGACTTAACATATTTCTCAGAAAACAGTCAGGATGCGTAAATTTCACAATTTTTCTACGAAAATGGAACATGAAAAATGGATTAGTGATATAGAAGCAATTTATGAAAGCTTTAGATAAAGACGTCTGCGAATATTTGTAATAGGTTTCCTTCCTTGTTTGATGCCAAATCTAATGAATCTTGATTGTGCCTCACATTCAAAGTAGTTAGTTTAAGGTTATAAAGAAAGAGATGCGAAAATGAGAAGTAAATAAGCAATTAAAAGCAATTTAGAGAACAAGAAATATAAAATTAGTTATTTATGTAATCATATATATCAGTATATCATCTTAATTGTCTGTTTACAAAATAAGTGTAAAACTGAGTTTTTTTCCCCACAAATAGAATATTTTTTAAAAAACCTTTTTCATCTTTCTGAAAATCAAAGAGGTTAAGGTGGAAAAAAGAAATGGAGAAAATTTAGCGACTGATGAAAAATAAAAAATATATAACAGCAAGTTATTGGTGATATAGATAAAGAAGGAATTGCAAGCGAAAGTAAATCAACAAAGAGAAAATATCTAAAGCAATAAGCAGAAACATTGAACTTTAGACGTAATCATTTAATTTTTGTCTCTATTTATGAATATTTTAAGATACATTATATCATATAATATATCCTTCTTTATCGCTCCCTTTTTTTAACAAAATATGTTTAAAATATACATGTGTTCTTATAAGTGCTGAATACTTTGAAATGGAGTCATTTATTACCTGAGTAACAAATGCGTTGTATGCACAGCATTATCTAGCACACAGATCTTGCTTGTTGCATTACATATGCCCATACTATAGAAGGAACCACAATTATATCTCTCCTGCTTGTAACGCGAGGACTTAACGATTTGCAGATATTATGGCGAGGCTATTCGAATTCACTTCATTAATAATTTTTTGAATTGTTTTTCTATTCAATTTCAAAAGCAGTTCGTGCTCTTTTATCACTTAATTTAATAGCATTTTTTGGTATAACATTTTTCAGAAAGAATAACAAATTATGATGTGATCCAAAATATAAATATATTTTAAGAAATCAGCACTGATAAAAAAAATTTAGAAACATTTTCCTCACAAAAACAGATGCTCAGAAATAAAAAAAAAAGCATTTAAACATAATGGATTAATAATAATATATGTTATTTAAATAGATAATTAAATTTATAATATAATAATAATAATAATGGTATTATGTAAAGTTTTAAACACATTCTTCTCAACTAATGTATTTATTTTTTATATTTTTTTTATTCAAATTTGTAACATTATAGATATTTTTTTATATTTATGACATGAATTATTTTCAATGATATTATAAAAAAATAATTTAAAAAACAAAGTATACCATTTCATTAAAATTTTTATCACTTAATAAAAATAGGTTTTTCAGTGCTAATTTTTTTTATTATTGAGAGATAATTTATCAATTTTAAAATTAAAAATATAATATTAGTGACTACTTAAAACTTATTAAACATATTAGTAAAAACTTTCCCTCGTTTGCTTTTTTATTCAATAAGAAAGAAAGAAATGATAAATGTTTTTGAGAATCAGTGAGTATTTTTTTTTTATTTTAACTAGTTAATTATTTCATATTAACATTACAAAAATAATTTTTAGGCATTTTTCTTTCTATATCAAACTTTCGTACAAATTTATTAATACATATTTACAAGACGTTTTATACACAATAAAACATATTCTATATAAAAATTATTGATTAGAAAAATAATAATTGCAATATTGTTATTCGAAATAGTTCAAAAGATTATAATTGATGATAATCATTAACGTACATTCATTCAAACAACATGTTTCTATTACAACTTAAGAACATCGAAAAAATTTAATTGTAAAACAATTATGAAGGAACTGACTACTCACCCAATATTCTCACTAATGCAATGAAGATATAGAAGAGCTATGCAGTTTTCAGTTGCTATGGCAACTATACACATCCCTCCTTTGTAGAAATGTTCAATTTAAATTTGTTTGTGGTCTTTAGGGAGGATAAACTTTTCTTAAAAATTCATAAAACTCATCTACATTCAAATAATTTCTTTTTTATCAAGTACTCATATAGAACTATTTTACTTAGTTTGATTGAACTACCCAATAATTTAATCCACTTTTAATTGAAGAACATGCTTAAATGTGAGGTATAAAGCGATTATTTAGAATACCAATCCACAAACACTACTAATACACTTCCTTGTTGTCATTGATAATTAAAGCCCAATTAATTCCACAATAAAAAACACTGGTTTACTTCATCATGGATAATGTGGTGTGTAAAATAAATATGATTCGCTAAAATATTTATAAAGCACTGAAATTTTTAAATTTGCAAGTTGAGAAAGTATAGAGTTTTAAAATTCTATATGTGCTTTAAAATTATATTATATTATATGTTTACTTGTCTAAACTGAATATAAGAAATGAAAACTTATTTACAACATTTTTTAAAACGTGATTATAAAAATCTTTATTTTAATATAAAGGGCAAATATATGTATATATATATAGATATATATATTTAAATTTTTGCATCAAGGAGTTAGGAAATCATCATTATGTTTACACATTTTAAGAAAACAATATAAAATCCTAAATAGTTCAGAATTATTTTTTTTAGTTTTAAAATAATTGACTTTTACAAGAACAGTGTGAGAATATATTGAATAATATATATAGAAGAGATATGAATTGTTAACATTTAGTTTTGGCAATAATTTGAGCCCCCCTTTTTTTTTTTTTTTTTTTTTTTGTGAAAATTTGTGAAAGTTCGATGGATTATTTTTTTTTTTCTAAATGTAAAATATTTAATGACTGTTATTTCATAGTTTTTAATGCGACTTTAGTCCTGATTCTTTCTCTTTTTTTTTTCTTTTAATATTCGTATTTGTCATTTACTTTGATGATCAGCAAATGGAAAGAGGGATTGTGGGAATATTAAGTATAGTTCGAAGTTGTAAGGGGTGCCAATTAAAAAACAGACTAGAAATTTATGTCACTTAGTTGTAGAGTATTATAGTTTAGTGTTTATTTAGGCAGTATCTTTTGATTTAAAAAAATTAAAATTAATCTAACTCAACGATTTTCATTTTAAAAATCAACAGCAAACTCAATTCCCAAATGTAAATGAATAACTTAGAAATGAAAGTAATACAAATGGAAGAAAATGATAATAAAAAAATTAAGGGAAAACTGAGAAAGTAAACTAATTTTATTCAAAATATAATTAATTTTATGATTAACCATTCCGTAGTATAAAAATACAAAGGATAAAAGTACTAAAGAATAGGTATCAGTAAAGTATAATAATAGTAAAATATATGTATTATGATTATTGATATTATTACTGATTGAATTTCAACAAGGCCATTAAAATTTGAATGACAGCAAATAAAACATGGAAAATTAAAAAAAAAAAATCCAGTTCTCAAAATAGCTGAAAGGTCAAAATGTTCAGTGAATATCAATAATTTTTTTAAGGATTAAATCATATTTTACAATTAACATGCTATTAAATAAATAGCGCTAAAAATCAATACTGTATTAGAAATGCATGTTCTTTCAGCAGAGGCTTAATAAGGCGGCTTTTTTTATTAGAGATTTCTAATGGCTTAATATCTTATAAACATGGATTATAACTTTCAATTTCAAAATTAGTTGAATATAAATTAAATATTTAAGTTAGGTAAAAATTTATTGGAAATTATTGCATTTAAACAAAAATAAGCAACAAAATTAATTTAAAAGTCTTACATAAAGCTGAAACAAGTACAATGCCTATTTTAAAATACGCCTTATTAAACATTTCGTTTATCAATTTTTTTATGACCATAAATTAATTATCTCTGGGGGATTAAAGTTATGTGAATTTATGACTAAAGCTTAATCTCACAGACTATGAATATAACACTGATAAAATAATTTGTAAGCTTTATGAGAGAAATCAAATAGCTTGGAAATAGATATAAAATGTTAAAATAATTCATAATTATCTACTTTTTTATTTAT
This sequence comes from Caerostris darwini, assembly GCA_021605075.1. Lineage (NCBI taxonomy): Eukaryota > Metazoa > Arthropoda > Arachnida > Araneae > Araneidae > Caerostris > Caerostris darwini. The sequence continues at coordinate 78,799 of BPLQ01005586.1, read as the reverse complement.
ATTAATACTAAAGCATGGTATGCAGAAATAATCACAATAGTAAAATAAATCTGACTTATATCCCCAATGCAAAGTAGAGTTATTTTCCTTTTATTGGCGTTTGACATTTAAAGTAAACTGAGCGCCATCAGAGAGGGACGTCATGAAACCGAAACTTTTGTTACGTTCCTTATTACCGGACGCGCGGCTTTCCTAAATAACACATTAAAAAATTCCATCCCTTTTAGAATAAAAAAGAAGGTGCTCTAAACAGATTAGAATTGACGTCAAAAAGTCCACCCCGTACTTCCTCTCCCCTGCACGAATGTGCATAGTAGCAAGGAATCGTTTAATCTTAAAAAGTTAATAATAAAAGCTCTAATCCTCTTAACCTAAACGATTTTGAAGAATGGAAAATGGAAAGTGGGTTCGTGAGGATATTATGCGTAATTCAAAATTGCAAGGCCTACCAATTCAATGGAAGGTAAGTATTTAAAGCGTTATCCCAATTCCCTTAATGGAACTGAACCTTAGGAGCATATGCGGAAATATACCATAGCAAGCTGTATCATTTTAACACACATTAACCACAATTTAAATGACTGTCAAAGAGATTTTAAAGGGGTAGGAAACGCATTTGAACACAAAATAGGATCTCCACTTAGGTAGAAAGCATATTTAAGTGCTACGATTATGGGTAAGTGGTTGTTGAACTATTATTCCCAGAACTCAGTAGAGTTTCTAAAAATTTTACTTTTAGCTTCTGTCGCCATTTATGCATATTCTTCTACTTCGCTTAGCTTTCCTTTTTTACTAATTATCGTTATTCGTTATAAATTCATGTTTTTTTTTTTTTTTTTTGCATTATATTGTTCTTTTTCTACTACAAGAGAATTTAAATAATAATATTAAAACATTGACGTAATGAAATGAATTAGTATTGCAATGGAATTAATTAATATTTTAAACTTATGTTCTTATTTATTGATACAATATAAATTTCTGGTATCTATACGAGGTATGGTAGATAAATCCATGTATATTAAAATATTTGTTAAAGACTAAAATTAAATATTTGATTTAATTCTTTTTAATTTGACGAAATTCCTATGTAACATATTGAATTTCTGTAACATCGATGTTTACAAAATTTCCATGTTCAGCATCGAAGTATCGATTTTCAAAACCTATATGACCATTGTGCTAAAGAAAAAAGCGATTTCGATGTTCAACATCGGTATCAAAGTCTAAGTTCGTAAAACAGATTACCAACAACTGAATAATCGATATACGAAATCGGCTACGGAGATATCGTTGGATTTATGTGGCGATTTTCGTCAGTGCTTCTGCATAACTATTACCTTGAGAATTTTAATGCAATCAAATCAGACTGCAACTAGAGATGCATAAATTAGAAATAGAATGTTTGTATAGAATAGAATGTATTTATACTGTGAAGTATTTATATAATCTATGTTTATGTATTGCTATTCTTACTTTTTCGGATATATATCATTCATCATGTGCAAACATATTATTAACAAAATGAAATATTCTTGAATTGATTTTATTTAAAATGTAATTATTTATTTAAATCAAAAAGGTGAAAAACTTGAACATAATATGAATATGTTAAAAAGGTCTTCTACACAACAGTTTTAATCAAATTAAAAAAAAAAATAAGTCAAGTAACTAAAAGGGATTTTTTATTTATTTTACAATATTAATCCTTGTAGATTATATTAAAAAGTTATTTAGATTTTACGACCACTCCTTTTTTTTTGAATAAATTTTTCTAATTATTTTGAAGAAATAGAAATTTGTGTTATGGAAATTTTTAAAAATTTGCCATATTAATTAAAATGATTTTTCTACTTAGTAAGTTTAAATATATAGTTTAACATTCCTTATTATAATAGAATGATTTATATTTGTGTGTGATTTTCTTCGTTGTAGAACATAATATTTACAATCCATTCACTTTTAAAGTAACTTATAATATAGATATTCCTAATTCGCTCTCCGTTTTCCTTTCTAATAAGTTCAATAGTAATTATCTCTCCAATCCCCACATTTTTCCTTCATGTAGACAAATTTAATGTTATGATTGAAATATATTTTGCTTATTTATTTTGCAAGGAAAAGCGGTACTACACTTTGAAGTCGTCCGGGAAAAACTAAACAAATGCAACTAATTATTTTGCACCAAATGAAATCTAAATGAGTTATTTTGCATTGAAATATGCTTAATCAATTGGAAATAACAGAGATAACTTCCTTTGAAAAACAGAATCATTTTGTGTTAAAGACAACAAAATAAGACGTCACGTAAATTAAAATAAACAATGAAAAACAATTTTAAACAATAAAAACCTTTTTTTTAAGAAATTGGGTGGCTGAGAGAGCTTCGAGACTCCTACTTCATTGTTTGCCATTCAAAAGCAAGCTTCATATTTGAATTCTTAAATCTGCTTAAATCAGCAAAATCTGTATTGCGGTGGAACGAAATTAAATGTAATTAAGCTGGGACCCTACGAAAAATGTCTGCATAACATTGTATAACGTTGCTTCTGCAGCGCGTCTGTCAATGGGGTACCTGTACGGCTGGAAATAGAAAAGCCTACTTAACGTGAAGAAGAAGACGTAACTGTAATTCATAAATAGACAGGGTTTTGAGATATCCACAATGGTATAGCTCATAGAGGCATGACTCGTAACGTTGGATAAATTGCAATGTCACGGAGAACCACACATATATAAAAAATATGTACTATGAATGTAGTTTCAACTAATTTGTCACGCTAAACGTTTTGTGCATATCTATTTGCGGAAAAGGGATGTTTTAAAGGACTTGTTTTAAGATGAGGCATCTGTTTCGTCTTCCCGTGAGATAAAATAAGAAGAAAAATATTTGCCAACGGTTAGCGTCTTACGGCCAACAGAGTTGAGAATTTTGTGTTAGGCTAAGAAACAATTAACTGCATCTAGATCTTGGCAAATGCAGCACTGAAGATTTTCTTATGCCCTCTTGATATAAATTTTAAAAACAAGGATTAAAATATTTTTCTAATGTTTAAGTTTTCTTTTAAACTATAGCAGAACCATGGATCCTTTCCCATTTTTCATGAAAATCAGCCTTTTAAAAAAGTTTATTAGAAGTCTTTTAAAAATAAAATTACGTGCGAGGTTGGGGAAGAGGTTATTGTGCAAGCTCAAAATATAAAAAATTCCAGTTACGTCATGCGAAAAAAAAAATAAAGTAATTAAAATTAAACCTTAAGGATTTATGGAGTTAATCTCTTATGTAGAATGATAATCGTAATAAAATTAAGGCATACAAATGCTATAAAATCAAATATATTGGCCTTAAATTTGTCTTAAAAATAAGTGTTAATTCACTGCCATAATTACTACCCTGGATGGGGTTTCGTTTGTATATTTTTAGGCATCGGGGACCTAATGTATCATTTATGCGTGCTACAAGCAAGCCATCGATAATTATGCATTTGTAATGCATATATTTATAATGTATGTATACAGATGTTAATTATAACAATATTAATTATAATTTGTGAATGCATATTGTATGCACATGCTAATTTTTACATTTGCAACAATTAACATATCAATAACATTTACTAATAAAAATATTTATGATTTATAAAAATTGATAAATAATGTATTTTAAACTATCTACAGACAGAGCATATAAGATAACTTGTATTGAGATTTGAAAAAAATGGGTAAATACTCAAATAAGGAAACAATGAATTCATTCGGAGACAGAGTAATTGTTTTTGGAAGTATTAAAAATGCGACTATAATATTTATGAAAATGAAACATAAATTAGTGAGTTTCAAATGCAAATTATCAAAAATACAGAAGTTTGTTTTGCTATTTAGCAATATGTATAATAAATTTATATCTAACATTCGGTGACTTACTTTCTTCTTCAGGGTTTTTAGGATTATTTATTTATTTATTTATTTATGTCATTTCAACAATAATTTAAAGGAAATTTATAATTTCAAAAAGTTTTATTACTACGCTGTGCTCTGTTGATGCTATATTTACGTTCAACTAGATTTAACAAAGGAAATTTTTTAGATACAAAAGATTTAATGGAACTGATTTAAATGATAATAATAGAAAAAGAGTTTAATTCAAGATTTCGACCATCGAATTTTGTATATGAATTCAATAAAGAAAATAATCTTGTAACTGTGCTTCCTCCTACACACTGGCAAGAGCGTCTCCTGTATCGCCCTGGCGAAATGGATAGTAGACTTCGAGACTCTCACTCGAAGAGTAAGTACAGCACAACCTGCGCTTCCATTGAGAAACGTTTATTTGGCCTATAGTCTCTCACTTCTAGAGAAACTATATTTAGAACAAGACATCGTATTATTTGGTCTACAATCTCTCAACTGGAGAGAAAGTATATTTCGCTTACACTGTGTCTAGCTGAGGTTTGGGTTTTCGGCTAAGTCCTTCTACGAATCTATAATGTCTAATGTTATGTTATAATGTATGTTAAATATTGAATGTTTCTAATTGTATGTGTGTGTCTAGTGTTTGTGAGCGTGTAAATAAAGCTGTCAGTTCTCCAAGTCAGTTTTATCTCAACCCAACCACACCCAGTAATAATCGCGTCACCCAACCTGTATACAATCTTTTTTATATTAGGTTAATCCATATGGCAAATGATACAGGGACCCAAATTGCTCCTGTCCATGCTGATGACGGCATGAAAAATTCCTAAGCGCAAAGTCTTTTCATTTTTGGGTTGGAGAAGATGCAGATAATATATTAACTTGGAGCCGTTGAGGGATATATGTTGCTAATACGTGGATTAGCTCCACGTATTAGCTAGTTAGTTAATTAACTCTTAGTTAGCTCCACGTATGTTAATACATGAAGCTAATTAAGGGTGATACAATGGTGAAACAGTGTAAAAAGGCTACGCAGAGGCAGCAGCCTGCGGCTTGAACAGCTATATGTCTGCCGTTCCTCATTAACCTCTTGTTAAAAACATCACGTTTACCTTTTCTATGTTTTCAACATACAATGTGCTCAAGCCTTATTAAAGAAAAGTTTTAATGTAGGAAATGATTTATGCAAGGTTTCTCTGATTGGAACAATTTCGTAAAACTCATTAAACATAAGCAATATGCAATTTATTTTGTTGGCGTAACAAATTATTAAAAAAAAAAAATCCATGAATTATGGGTATAGTATTAAAGAAGTATAATTTTCTAATAAAAGTCTAAACTAATAAGTAAACTAAACATAAATTAAAGAAATCTAAACAATAAAAATTCCATTTGTCAATTATCTGAAATCAATTTTTATTCAATAAACAAACTCATGAGACAATAATAAGTTTTTATAATTAAAAAAAAAATTTTATAACTGGCAGATTTTTGTACAATTCAGTAATTTTTAATTGTTACACAAATTAAGTAATTAATGTTTGCCGTTTTATTTCCACTTTGCATAAATTTATTTACAGTCTGACTTTTAATGTTTTATTATTTTTTTTTTCAATTTCTTAAACAAGAATATGCTTTAAAGATTTAATTAAACTCAAACAATTTAATTAAGTTCAAACTATTTAATACTTCGATTTGGTTTTTAAAGCAGGAAGAATTATTTTAAAGAATTTTCATATTTATATGTTTTTTCCACCTGAAATAATTAATTATTTCCTATTTCAGCAAAGATATAATTTAGTACATTAATGATAAATTAATATCTTCTCTTTTGTTATGTTCAATAAAAATATTTATTCTGATGCCAATATTGGGAGGTGTATTAATTCAACTTCTATTTAACCTCCCAATAATTGAAAGAATTTTCAATTTACGATCAGAATAACTTAAAATGGAAAATTAATGTTGAATATTACAATAAAAAAAACAATTCTTTAATTAAATTTTTTAAATTTCCCTTTCCACTTGAAAACCCATCGATTCAAAACGAATCCCAATTTAATCAATGTTAAGGAAATTAAATTCTTAATGATTAACACTTTAAGGAAATTAATTTATTTGCGATTCAACACTTCAGATTTTCGCACTGAATAAATAAATATGAGAATAGGGAGGCAATGGAAATAAAATTAAAATTTGTTGGGACGTTTCATACAAAAACGCGTAACACTCGGGAAATTTTGCATAAGTAAACATCTATTTTATTGTTAAGCTTTTTCTGTTATCCTAGATAGATTTCTTCTTTTCAAGAAATTAAAAATTAGATTTCCTTTCATTCAGACTATCAATAGTCAGAAAAGTATTGAAACACCAAAGTTCTGCAGGATTCCGCTCCTCAATAATTAGGGATTCAATTTTTGATTTACACAAAAACATTTTTTCTATGACTATTATCAAAATAATTAATTCAGTAAAAATTTTAGGAAAGTTGAAGTATTTTATGCATATGATTGCATTTAAAAAATGACCGAAGGACAATTGATAATACTGATACAATAGGAAAATTGCTTTTAATACCAATGTAATAAGAGAGAAAAGTAAAATTTACAGAAACAAACTATCGATATTTGAACACTGTTTAATTTTGTTGAAATCTGATGATAAATTCTGCGATGAAAGCGGAACATTTAAACGAGTATCTAAAAACTCTATTCAATTCTCATTCTATTTTAAATTTTCGATTGGGGTTAAATAATATTCCGATCCACTTAAAATATATTTTACAATAAAGTATGTTTATTTTTCCTTGCCCATTTGGTAGACATTAACATCTGTTCAAATCCAAGAATCCGTATGGTCTCATGGATGGAGGGAAAAGGGGGGGGCAGCTTCTGTTGGAAGAAGTTGGAAGGTAGAAGTCTGACGTGGCTCCGCGACGCAGAAAAAAAAGGAGAGCAGTGCCTTATGGGTGGACTTTCAGGGGGAACTATTTCGCATTTGCTTATCGTATGTGAGAAAATCCGGAAAACTCTCTGCAGGTTGTCCGACTAACAAGGCAAGATGCTGAACAACACAAACATCAACAAACGCAGTCTCGTCTTTTTTTGAAACAGTATCTACAACAACGCCGCCAGCGGATTGAACCTCCGCCCTAATGCTCCCCAGTCCCGTAATTTTCACTGAGCCACGCATCAAGCATTTTACATATGTTTATAACTACAACACAATATAATAGAAATAATTACTCTTTCGGAATTAAACTTTTAAGTTTAAGCGCTTAGTGTGTAAGCTGCTGGGGTGACAGTGCGTTGTGTATTATTCTTCAGCATAAAGGTAAAATTATATTTTAAATAGATAAGCGAAGCCACACCGAAAATCTTGTGTCATATGCAGCGCAAATGAATAATAAATCCATATGCTAGAAGGTATCTGTAGTAATTCAGATATAATGAAGAATGATATGAGCTTCCCAGACGACATTCTTGATGATGTTTGTCTAAAATTGCAGTAACAGCATGTATTTCAACACCATAACTGGTAAAACTTAATCTACAACATCTGTCCTTCTATTGGGGAATGAATAGGTTCAGTATTAGAAACAACATCATGATTTGATGTTGATTTTCAATAAAAATGTCTTGTGAATTTCTTTTCGATTTATTTTGTTACTTCTTTTCCTTCTTACGTCTATGTGTTTGATTGAAAAAAATCATATCCGTTTTACGAGATATTGAATTAAAATTCCCTTTCCCGAGATGCTGAATCAAAATTGTTTGCTGCATGCGCCTTTCAGACATTAATAATAATTATAAATAAGTTCTGTTATCCTCCTTTTCCGAGACTCTTTGTCAAATCACAAGAGAAAAGTAAAAAGAAAACTTTATTATGTATGGAATTTAATCTTGCACAGATCCTTTCTGTAAGATACTGAGTGACCAATCATTGTGGTAGAAAATGTAACAGTAATATGGAAATCAGAGGAAGTATCTAAATTAAAATCCCAAAAAATATTTCACTAGTAAATGCCTTTATGTATAATGCTTATTGAATCATACTACATATTTAGTTTTGTTCATAGTTTATTAAGTATTTCAACAAGCATTGTTTTCAGTAATCATTGGCTCCTAAAATTATTTAAAGGAATTTTTCTGACGATGATTTCCCAAATATAAATCCAGAAAACAATCATTGAAACTTTTTCTGCTAATATTGCTTTTAATACTAGTTATTGAGAATTTATATTCCCATTTTATCTTTGAAATAAAAATTATTTTAACAGTTTTAAATTTCTAATTCATCATTAATGAAACTTAAAAGGAAAACGCCTTTTAATAAAGAAATTGGTAATTTTTTGACACGAATAAAACTAACAAAAATTCAGCTAATAAATTTCAGATATCTTTCTCAATTGATTAATAGTCATAAACAGATTATAATATTTATTTAAAAAATATAATGGTATGTAAAACTTAAGCCGCGATATTTTTTGTAATATCTTCTTAGAAATCAGCTAATTGACATGGAATCCATAATCTATTTGTTAATTTTTTTAAAAATGTAACATCATAAATTCTGATGCATCAATAAAAAAAATATAACCCACAGAAAAACTTGATACTACTTATATTTTACGTAAATATAGATCATAGAATATTACTTTATATATATATATAGATAGATAGATCATATAATATTATTTTAGGTAAATATAGATCATAAAAAATTACACTTTTCGAAGTGGACAGTGGTATCATAACAAAGAGAAAAAAAATCGCACCTTAAAGCAGTATCTTTATTTTAAATGCCCTTCATCATTTCTCATTAATTTATATCTAAAATCGCAACTTATATTTTATACCGCTCTTCTAATATATACTGAGCTTTCCCCTCTTTCTGTTATGTTTCAACAAGCATAACTTTTATTAAAACAACTCTATCAATGCTGATTGTCGTAAGTAAATATTTTTTAACCAATATTTTGGAATTTATTGAAAGCTATGATATCCAACCCTTATTTAATAATAACACACGTGAACAATAAAAAGGAACTGCCTTAATCCATTCTCCCCTAAGCATATTTAAAAACTTTTTAAATCCAAATTAGGATAATGTATAAGTAATTGTCGAATTTTACCAGTCTATGTATTTACTTGATCTCAGCACTTCAATTTCATTAGTTCAACCATCAACACATTTCCTTTTGAATTTAATTTTCTGTAACTTCACAGCTGGAGAGGGAGAAGTGATGAAAACATTTTCGACCCTTTCCTCTCGTGCCCCAAAGACAACCCCTTCTCGTTCCGCTAATGTACTGAACTTTTCCCTCTTTCTGTCATTTCCTCCCCCTCACTTATGCAACCCACTCGGCATTTTTGGAAAATTATTTCCAGTTCAGTTTTTCCATCAGCAATTTGCACAAGTTTAGGCCTCGTAACATTACCTAGAGCCAACTTACTCCCTACGAATGGTCATGGTAAGAAAATTCAAATTCAAAGAATTTATTAATTTAATTAACTTTCACAAGACAACTTAATTCCTTCTAATTAATTGCCTGATTGCTTTTACCAATAAAGAATACAATAATCCTTTTTTTCTCTGTTCCTCATTAAATGCCATGATAATTTAATTTATTTTGTTTCAGCATTATATAAACAGAAACATTTTAAGAAAGTTTCAGGACTAAAATAGATATTAAAAGACATAACTTTTATATCAGATTTACAAGCATACTTAATTATCATTGTAATTAGTTACTTAACGTAATTTCCTTTTAACAATAAAAAATTCAATCATTCCTTTTTTTCCGGTTCATTAAATGTCAATGTTTTATTTAATTTATTTTGTTTCAGCATTATATAAATAGAAAATTTTAAGAAAGTTTCAGCATTAAAGTTTTTAGAAAATTATCCATTGTAAAATTATTACTAAAGCAATCAATTAATGTATATTAATAACACACATATTAACTAACACTAATAAATTTATATATATTATTGGTTAACAACTGACAAATTCATATGTATTAATTTATTCTCATATTTTAATAAAAGTAGGATAATTTTAGGTAATTGTGTCTGTAATATCTCTTGCGAAGATTTATCAAAAATGAATTCAAAATAGTCTTTCCGGTGCAACGATGTGGATTATGGATTATGGAATTCAACATGTAATAAATTGTTGAAATTCAGAGATTCTGAAGAGGTGCATGAGTTGAATAAATTCCACAATACATGTCCGTAATGTATTCTATGTGAAGTCTTCTGCACTCAGTTTATCTGAATACTCAATTTATCCAGAGATGTTAAAAAAGAAAAAGTTTAGATGAATTGGTCTATTGATTTTGTAATTGCTTGCAGTTAGCCGCAAATAGTCAATTAATTGCAGTTAGTTGCAAATAGCAATACTCAGTATCAAATTAGAAATGCAAGTGTTACAGATGACAAAACTTGTATTTCTAATGTGATATTTAAAAAATCATTATAATATTTTAAATGCCTTCTACAGTACCGAAAGACTTATTTCAAAACAATTTACTACTTAGAATTGGCTCTGAACCTCTTTTGTTTGTAAACGGATTTGTAATTCTTCAAATAAATTGTCTAGTGCATATCTGTGAAGCAGCATTATCTCAAAATTCACTAAGTATTTTTTACTTGCAAAACATTTTGGTACTTTTAAAATCTTACTTATCAGTCATAAGTGTATTGGTGCTAAACGACAGTAACTTAACTTTGTATAGCATCTTATGATACAGCATTAGTTTTAATACATACTTGTTAATTTTTAGGAAAATTTATTTGTTTTTGGAAATGTAATCGCAGTTTTTTAATTCTTCTCAGAATTTTTGATATTTATTGTATTGTAACTTGAACCGTATTAATTCATATGATTTATGTTACAAAACAAGATGATACTGAAATTATGTTAATCCATTACAAGGTAAACTTAGCAATCAAGAGAATAAGTACACCGTTATACTAAGTCAAGAAGTAATTGCAGGGATGGAAAATAATTTTTAATAAAAAAAACTAAGGATTGTTTTAGAAATTTTCCATTGATAAACAATGTGTTTGGTTCAAAAATGGAGCATAAATAAATAGATATTATTATATTATAATATCATTAATGGTATTTTTAGTCACGATCTCGTAAATTTTTGGATTTTTATACCCTTTCAATTTTTAAGAAATATATCACGGTATATTATGCTTACCAAAACCTGGTGGCATTTTAGTTTTAATATTACAAACAACCATCGTCTTCAAGTGAAACAAAGTGTCTTCTTCATAATAAAGTTTAGAATAAATACTTTGGAATGAATGAAAAATGTCCCAAAAAAGGCGCAGGTGATAAAGCATTCTGCCTATTAATAGAAGAATAAACCACATAAAGCCTTCTTCACGCCCTTGATATCATTAATTGTATTTTTAGTTACAATCTCGTTAAGGATTTGATTTTCACAGTTTGTTATTTTTTAAGAAACGTATCAAGGTAAAATGTATTATGCTTAAGAAATCGTCTTCAAGTGAAAAAAACAAATATCTTCTTTATGGTAATGATGTCTAAAGTAAATACTTTTGATTGAATGAAAAATATTCCCCCAAAAAAGCTTAACAGATCAAGTATCCTGCATAGTAATAAAAGAGCAAGATTCCACATAAAGCATTCCTCACGCACCTGACAACTTTTTTTTTTTCTTTTTCTTTTTTTCTTGTGTGTGTGTTTGCGTGAATATATCAACGGCTTTAACGTTTTCTCTTCATTTGCAAACCTTTTATAATATTCATGCTCTCAAAAGAAATTTTTTTACCAATTAAATGACTCATCTCATGAGAAGAGGTGAATGTTGCTGTTTTCTTTCTAATGATCGTGATTCTTTTGTTTTTCATCGTCATTATCTTCTTTAAAATAAAGACAAACTTTAAAAAGGAAAGGATATTTTTACCACAATAAATTGTGGTAAAAATATTCAATAATTTTTCAAGATCATAATTGTCCGACTTAACAACATTTCCATCTTTAAAAAAATAGATTTTTCAACCAGTAATTTGACACGCTTACATTCAATTTATTAAACATTCGTAAATTAAAGAAAATTTGAATATAATTTCATTAACTATAAAAAACATTAAACTGAAAGAATGTACAAAACAATATGACATCTTATGTTCTAGTCCTGCGGACAAAATATTATTTTTTAATGTCAGAAATCAAAATAGTTATGTAGGATAAAAATATTTTTGATTGATACTATTAAAAAAATAATGAGCTCTTAAAATTACAAAACTATCTGATTAATTATTTTACCAAGTGCATTCTTTTCTTTTTTATTTCTTTGTAAACACAACACACAAAATATTTTTACAGAGCTATGGAATTTCATGGGAAAGTATTTAATTCTTAATTAGACTACCCCCCAAAAAAAAATGTATTCGTGACCTCTTTATTGAAACATTTTACTGCATGGCTCCAGTCTTTTATATTGCATTTATTTCTATTAAAGAATCGATCTTGAAAAATTTGCTCTGTTTGAAATGAGAAAATAAAAATAAAAAGCAACTACTACTACTAAGCAACAATGTAAAAATTTAGCAGATAGCCATGAAATTGCAGGAAAGGAGGTCTGAAGATCAGTACAATGAACACGTAAGTCAGTAGAAACGTCTTGCATATATAAATATCAGGAACGAAACGTCGGAGGCTACGTGAGCGTACGCAAAACGCTGCTCAACAGTAGAATAAAAAGAAGGACGGAGACGCAATTCAACATATTCGCTGCAAGTGCCAGTGAGTCATTTCTTCAAATATGGCTAGAAGAAATCACCTGGGCGACTTCACACGAGGAAGAAAGATCGGAAAGCTGTAGGAGGGACGTACTGTCACCAGTGTAGCTGCAGAGTTCGGATTCAACGTAAGTGTCGTATCGCGCGCTTGGAAAGCGTTCCAAACCACAGGTACAGCTGTTAGAAAGGTTGGTGGTGGCCGCTCGAGGAAGACAACTTCAGGGGATGATCGATATATCGTCCTGTAGGCGAAAAGAGGCCGACAGCAGTCAGCAAACACCATTGCTCAGCAACTCTGTACAGCAACGGGACGAAAAGTGTCATAGTGGTCAGACGTCTTCACAAATACACCTATTCACACCTATTCGCCGGCCGTCTTGAACGCTGTCTCCCGTTGAAAGTTGGTCACCGAAGCCACCGTTTACAGTGGTGCAGCAGAGCAGAGGCTATTGTATATTGGAGTCCATAGGGTACCCCCTGTACCTACGAAGAATTTAAGTATCATAATTATAGTTAACCAGTGGTGCAGAAAGCACAAAAACTGGACAACTGATCAATGGAGTCGTGTCCTCTTTACGGATGACAGTCGGTTCTGTACCAGAAGCGATTCTCGACGCGTTTTGATTTGAAGAGAGGTAGGGACCCGGTTTTATCCCAGTAACCTCAAGGAAAGACATCGTTATGGTGGTTCTGGAGTTCTTGTCTGGGGAGGCATTTTGCTGAACGGGCGAACTGAGCTCCATGTTTTCGAAAGAGGGTATGTAACCGGAGATCGCTATTGTGAGGAGGTACTCCTTCCCCATGTGCGTCTGTTCCGAGGTGCCATTGGCCTAGACTTCTTTTTTATGGATGACAATGCACGCCCACATCGGACTCTTGCTGTTGAGGAGCTACTGGAAAGTGAAGATATTCCTCGAATGGATTGGCCAGCGTACTCCCCAGATTTAAATCCCATCGAACATATGTGGGATGCTTTGGGGAGAATCATTGCAGCACACTTACATTCTTCGGAGAACGCCCAACAACTCAAACAGATACTTATTGAGGAATGGGCCCTCCTACCGCATGAAATGTTGCACCAGCTGGTTCTGAGTGTGCGGAGACGGTGCGAAGCAATCATTGCAGTGAGAGGAAGACATATCCCATATTAAGGAACATCTGCTTGTTGTTCTTCCTCTTGGATAGACAATCATAAATCACGACATTATTCGTTCAATAAAGCTTGTTTTTGCTTGATTCCATACCGTAAGCATGGCAATCCTTTTTCAGCGCCGATGCTTTCGTCATCCTTTACGTACATAATACTCTCCCTCATTTCTGAATGTCATGTCTCTCAGATGATTCCTCGTGGAGTTATGGCAAAAAATCCACCAGTTGCTTAAGTTTTGCACACCAGTGTATTATGATTGTTGTAGGTTTATGAAGAAATTTGAATTTTTTATTTATTTCGCATAGTTCTAATAATGTGTACCCTCCTTTGAACAAATTTTGGCCAATCAAGTGTGCGTAAGGAAATGTTGAAAATTTAAATGCTACAATTTTTGTTTTGTTGTAGCTTTGACGAATTAATCTTAAATCAGAAATAAAAATAACTAATAAAATTGCGATATTTCTGTTCTTCGAGCTTAATTTTAGTACTTAAATTTATTGAATTATAAAGATGTATATTTCTGAGAATGATTTCCAATTTTATACGTCTGAAAATTGTAATTAAATATTTTAGAATAAGATGCCATGATGCTGATAACAATGCAAGCAACGAAAATCGATTTTTTTTTTGTTCTATTTGAAATTCTTTGTTCCCAGTAATAGAACATGCACAATTCTTGATAAATGAGAGAGTAGTTGATTGCTTAATTTTTTAAATTTCTTTCGCCCTTTTTTCGAGTTTTAAAGTGTAAAAGCATAGTCAATCAATATTTTAGTTTTAAATGCGTAGCTATAAATTTTTAATATTTTTGTCAAAGTCATTAACATCATTTGTTCTTACAATCAGATTGATAACTAGAACGTAAAATATATATTGTAAATTCCTTTAAAAATTTTACACGTAAAACATTTTTATAAAAATGTTTTACTCTACAGATACATATTACAGTGAAATGTGAACTTTTGAGATTGCAAAATGAAATGAAAAACAAAATTTACAAATATAACGTGTTTGAAGCGTTTCGATAGAATCTAGAGTTTCTTTAATTAAAAATACATATAAACCAATTTTTTAAATAATGAGATTTTTAATCTTCTGGCAATTTACATATTATTTCAAAAATTAAATTTTTACTTACATTTAATTATGGCTTATATTTCAACAATAAATATTCATTTCCTTCAAGAACTAACCCAAGTTCTTAAAATTATCTTTCAATTTATATAGGAGAAACACATATTGCTGAATAGATTTAAAAAGATTACTATATTACCTAGATTTATAGATTACCAGTGGTTTCCAAGCAAGTTTAAAATGAAACGAAAGAACTGGGTTTTTTTCTGAGGCGTTTAGATTCTATATTCAATATTCAATGCTTATTTATTCGTTTAATGCAAATGGAATGAGTTTGAATATATTGAACGCATTGTTGTTTTAATCAATTTAAAATATGAAATCTTTAAATGGAAAAAAAAAATTGAAATAAGTTGCACATTTCCCTCTCGAACGCTTCTGATTACTAATCTTGCAAAGTTTATTTATATTTGTTTACATAAAAATCAAAGCTTACCGACGAAAAGTACAGTGTACTATTTATTGAAGCTGGAGATCTCTGCCCTTATAATCATAATGTTTATAATAAAATGCTGAATTAAATATTTGATTTAACATTTAAGAGATTATTTTAAATAATATAAGTCATAATATAAATAATTTCATATTTTTGATTATATAAGTCACAATAATCAAAAATATGAAAGGCAGCATTTAAAAACATTTAGAGTCATTTGAGAAACCGGTTTGCACAAAAGAAAAATTTAAACTCCTTCTTCAGCAGCAACAGCCAAGCTCCTGTTGCTTCTGTAGAGCGAATAATTGCAGCCCTCTCCTTCCTTCCACCTCAAACCCTAGGCCCCGGTCTACTTTAACTGCGGAGCGTATGGCTGACAACCCTACCCCGTAAAACGAAAACATCTCATGTTTCGAAATCTAACAACAGGCAGATGGACTTGGCCCATCAAGGAGCTGTTGCACCAATGAAGAAGAATATATGATGTAAGACTTAAGCAGATATTTATGATAATTCATCAGCTTCCAAACGATTTTAAGTGTAATTGAAAAGGTAAGGAGGAAAAAATTTTAATTGTGCGTAAGGCAAACACTTTTTATTTGAAGAAAAATTGTAATAATTGCAAGAAAATTTTTGACTCCCTATGAAATAATTTAATATGAAAGTTTAGCTGCCTTTAATAATTGTTCAGTTTCCAAAAGTTACTAAGTGTATGTTCATAAGAGACAAAGTAAAGAGTAGTTACTCTTTAGCTTTGTGATAAAGATAATCATTTTTATAAACCATTGTTTTTAATACTTGTTTATTCTCCAAAAGTTACTAAGAAACGTAATGAAGAGTAATTAAATACTAATGTGTGAGAAAGGACACTAAGCAATTATTATAGAAAAATGTCCTTACTTGTAATTTGCATTTACCACACTTAAAGTATTCTACTGCACGTAATAGCAAGAAGTCTAAAGTGCAGTAATTTTGCCTAGTTAGGCTAGAGTAAAAGTTACTTAATAACCTTGAATAAAGTGCGCTTTTCAGAAACCCTTTATTCACTCCTCGATTTGGTTACTAACAAATATTAAGAAAAACATATTTTAGTGTAGTCGTAATCATTATTCAACTTTGTTATAAAAGGCGATATTGGGAGATGTTTTTTTAAATTAATTAGTTGTAAGATGGTTCTATATTTTGCTACCTATGTGGATTGCGTAATCTGAAATTAATTGCTCTATTTTTTTCTGATACTAATTGTGTGAGAAAGAACAATATGATTGTATTTACTTTAATTTTGACAGCCTGTGGTTAACTTTGAGGACGATGTTATAAATTTTAAAATTTAAAGAAGTAAATAATAGTTAAATTTTTAACTATGTGATAAAAAAACCTCACTCATATTTTAAAAAATTCTATTCACATTTATATTTAGCAAACTATGACGCACTCTAATAAAAAAAGTTACGTTACATTAAAAGTTAATTTACGTGCCTGAGATTTTGAGTTGTTTTACCAATGACCAGTGAGAACTTCTGTACAACGTGTACTGAATTTCAAAGTTTGCTTATAAAATGGCCAGATCATTCCTTTACAAGCTTCTCGCATACAACGTGCTCAAGATTTCATGATGAATCATCAATTCTTGAACCCTACATCTCTGTATGTATCATTAGTAAGTCATCAATGACAAGGTTTCTCATTTATTTGTTAAAAATTCCAGCAGCCATGAAGTTCAAACCCTGTTGGCAAAACGTATACACGTCTCATGGAGATATTCAGTTTAGGCAATAGTAAATGTTCAACTTAGTTATTATTTTGTGATACGAATGACAGGCAGCTTTTCAGGAACATGATGCTTCATATTTTGAATGCAACTTCGATCGCAAATAGGGCATCTTGTTGTATTACTTGTGAAAAAGTATTACAAAGGAAAGAGGTGTGTCTATCAATACTAGATCGTGCTATTCCACAATATTTTCACCAATATTACAAATTAAGTATAACCTAGAGTGAAGACAGAACAGAAGGATACAAAATAGAAGGATAATATTGATAAATTAGCAGTTGTACAAACCTATGCATGTTTTGATATTTTATAGCACCTAATGTATATGTGTATATACATATATATATATGTATTTTTGTATATGTATATTGTATAGTACCTAATGTATATGTATGTATATATATATATATATATATGTGTGTGTGTGTGTGTGTTTACACTTTAAAGAGAGGAAATGTTATTAACCCAGTGTAAATTTTGAGACACTATTTGAGCAGTTTTGATGGATCATCATATTTCTATTAGATTTCTTGCTCTTAAAACTTTGTCCAAATAACAAATGTGATTAATCCATACAGGATTTCCACAAACTGAGAAAGTGATTAAAATAAAAAAAAAAATTAGATTTAATTCAGAATTCAACTTAGGTATTTTTTTTTATCTTAATAGTGTATAAAAGATTATTATATTTTAATAATTTATAAGAGATATTTTATATTATTATTATTTTATATATTATATATTATAAGAGATATTTTAATAATTTTTAATAGTGTATAAGAGATTTGTATCATTTAAAAAAAAATCTGTTCTCAACTACAGACAATTCTTTTAAAGTATAACGTAGTTCATTCTGTCAAAATAAACATGAGGGGAAAGTGCAGTGGATTAACTGAAACCAGATCTTCATGAAAATTAAATTAATTAATGTGATAAAGGTAATTAATATGGCAAAGTTAATGTGACAAAGCTAATTATTTTGTGAAATATATAGGGATTATTAGATTTGTGGAGAAATTCTTAAAAATTAATGTGTGTGTTTTTTTTTTTTTTTTTCACTGATCTCACACTGTTTAGATGAAAACTCCCCTGAGATTATGTTATAATTTATTCAAAGAGTACAATAATGCGATATTTTAAATAAATCAGTGTCTTGACGTTGGTAAAAAAATAAATGACAGAAAAGCAGTAACAGTGGTTTTGAAAGCAGAAGTTCTAACAACCACCTAATTGGAAACTCGTTAAAAAAAATATACTTAGGAATAAAATTGAATAAAAAGACTATAAATACTACAGCAGGGAAAGATTAATAAGCACAAAGATATGAATAACATCTTGAGAACGAAACAGTATCCTGAAAAAAATTATTAACATTAGAGGTTTTATACAAAAAGACCATTGAAAGACTAAATGATGCAAAAACAAAAATAGTTTTTGGATTTCTCCAAAAATGAACGGCTTATCCATTTTTTATATACTTGAACATTAAGGTTCCGAATCATGTTAGTGATAGGAGATGCTCTGACATTAAATCCTCTCTGTATTTTATTTTGAGTTTGAATAAATAATTTTTTACTGGAATGAAAAAACTCAATGATTTTTAATCGTTGCTGTATATTATAAATAAACAGTTTAATTTCCAAACAATGCTCTATAGCCTACAAAGAAAAAAAAAGATTAAAAACGAACAAGTTATGACTTTTTTACACTTCATTTTTTCCGTGGGCACTAAATACAGTGCACTAAACTTTGAAATATTTGCTTCAAATTTAATCTAAATAACTAAAAAATAATTTAAAATGTTCAATTAAATTTCAATCAATCTTGAAATATTTTTAATACAATTTATTTCATGTAACAACTTTACATCCAAAAAAAATATGATCTTTGAGTTTAAAATTGATTGTAATTTTCTCTAATGAAAATTTATATAAATAATTCAATGCGCATAAATAGAATATAAAAAATAGATTGCTTTTAGCTGTATGAATAAGGTTAAGTGAGTTTTGACTGTTTACATGATAGTTAAAAAACCCCAAATGCAAGGCGATTGGGCTTCAGCAGGACAAGGCGTCAGCGTAGTACGAAATTGTTTTTATATTTGAAAAAATTTAGCTTTGCTTAGCTAAGATCACGCCTCCTCTTGAGAGAATTCCTGTATTCTTTCATTATTAAATTTAGAATTCGCTTATTTTTTTTTATTGCTCTTGCCTTATTATCTTTTTATTATTAAATTAAATGACAGCAGAACATTCATACTTTAAAATTCTTTAGTTTATTTTTTATTAGTGATATACTAATTGCAAGACTTGATTTCAAATTAAGATGCTAAATTCTAAAACAAATGGTTGTTTAATTTTCAAACTGATCAGAGAGATTGCTGAATAACAAGTTGGGTTTAAGAACGTAGAGACCTTGTTACAATGAATTTTTAGTTGGTACCTCTTTCGGTTGAACAAAAAAAACCTCAAAAATGTGCTCGTTCCAAATGGAAAAGGTGTGTACAGTGCAACAAGGGATTGAATAACTTTTCAATCCTGAAATCTTCGAGAATTTCATGCTCCTTTTGTTAATTATATCTTGTTTTGTCATCATCCTCATTTTGAGGATCAACTGACCTCTAAAAATGCATCAAATTGTATTAAATGTATTTGACAATATAATTAAATAAATAGTAATTAAGTAGTATTAAATGTTCAAAACTATCTATTGTATTTCTGTCTAGCATTTCTTAAAGCTCAGAGTAATTATTTTTTGCTCTGTTTTATATGCATCTTCAGTTTCGAAAAAAAAAGAAGTATTTGCTCTTTTTTGACTATATATAACAGGAGCATGGATCAAATGCAGTTTTTTTATGCGTATAGTTAATTGCATATAATTATAATAAATAACCTGCAATAAATTAATCTTTTTATAAAATTTTCTATGTGGACTTTGATCTTAAGAAATCTGTTTCTTTCTCAATAAAAGGGGCTTTCTACGAAATGGAGGCAGAGATTTACAGTTCCATTCCTTTTCATGATCTGGGTGAGCAATTACTAAATGCTCTTGTCAGTATGTTTCCCAACTCACCGAGGTTCTCCATGCGCACCTCTTTCGCACATTTGAAGGGGTCGACAAAGCAACCACTTACTGTGACCTGCATTTTATCCCCCTTCCGAGCGTTCCCTCAAGTTGCCCCTGGGTGGCCCTGGTGGTGCAGCCGTAAGCCGCATTCACTGGGGAAAGGAAAGAAGTCGGAATCAAATTTCAAGCACGTGCCTTCCATGAACTGACAGACCCCGCGTAACTTGCAACAAAACGATAATAAAAAATGGGAAGGAACCCCTTTTCTCGGCCCCTTTTTGAATTGCCTGGGATCTGAGAATAACAGATCTTTAAATTCCATTGCCGGGCGTTATTGAAATATTCCCAGCCGAGAGGATAACTTGCGTTAAGAGTCCTTTTGTGTCTTCGGTCCGCCCGTTGTTCTTATGCAAGCTCTGCATCCAAATTTTCCCCTTTTTTTTCTATTTTATGTTCGTCTGTTCTTACAGTTATCTTTAAATGGAGGCAGGCAATTGCCAATCTTGCGACTTATGAAGTAAAAAAGGAATATTCTGGACGAGTAAAATTAAACAAATTTAATAAGAGTTCAAATAAGCAAGTACATACAAAGTTCATTTTTCGTAAAGTATTAAATTTCCTTATTTACAACAACGAAATTTATGAGTATTCTTTTGTATTAGGCAAATATTCCATATATTTTATATGCTATATTGTTCACCTAATGTTTTAAATTTATTATTATTATTATTATTATTATTTTTTTTTTTTTTTTTTTTTAAGATTTACTACAATTTTTAAGAAATTTTCAGTATAAAAATTATTAAAAACTTATAGTACTAATGCTGTATATTTTTAGTGTAATATTCGAAATTTTAAGTTTTATTTTGTAAGTACAAAATTAAATATTTAGCTAATACATTTAATATGCTATTAGCTGATAGAAGCTATTGATGGTTGATTGATACTTATTTATATACATCCTTCCTAAAAAAATCATTTAAAATTTATATCTTAAATAATGTGTTGTTCCTTTATAAAAACTATGTTGTGCTATAAATATGAAATCAATTAATAGAAATTTTAATTAATTATATTTTAATTTAATAACAAATTCCATTAAAAATATTTTCACTAATGTGATTCTAGAATAAAAAAGTCTTAGTTACATTTAAAATGTGATTTTTAAAGTTAAAAAAGAACATTTATCATTTTGAAAGTCCAACTAAAATATTTAATTCTGTTAAACATTTGTTTTTCACTTTTTGATTTCTACAAAAAGCGCATACATTTCCAAAAATCAAAATTTATAAAAAAATGCCTTTAAAATTACGTTGAAATGCGAATGCATTTCAGTATTAATACACTTTTTTATACAATTAGTGCTCGTAATATTTTAAATAAACGAAAAACAAAAAATATCTATTGAAATAAAATTTTATTTCAGTTTTATTTATTCATTGACTGCAATTAACGTAAACACAACATAGGTGTTAATACATAATTTCTTTAACTATTTAAAATTTCTTGATGGCAATTTTTCTGTAAATTATAGGGTTTTCAGGGATCTGCTCTGGTAATTTTCTGGCTATTCTTCATCATCTGCATGAACAAGAGGACAAATTATTAAATATATTTGGAAGTTATCCCTTCCTTAACGTCACAATTGCATCTTCTGAATTTTAACGAATAATCTCTCATATGAAATTATCTATAAAAATTTAATGTAAAAAATATTATTAAAAACTGCTAGTACATTTTTTTCCCTTTATTATTCCCTCCATCTCCCCTCCAAAAAGGAATTGATTGAAATGAGGAAAACTGAGGAGTAATACTCGCCAGGCTCGGCGCTACTCCAGTTTCCGACGACGACGAGCGTTTCACGACTGCGAAACCTGGCAACTGGCGTACCGTTTACGGAGTGCCAACAATGGAAAATACTCCTTAAACCTCCTCATCTTAATTAATATATATGCTTGGAATTCTAATAGGCTGCTTTAATGTTAGTAAATAAATAAAAGATAAAGTTTCTAAAAATTCAAATTAAAGTGGTACTCAAAAAAAATAATAAATACTATTGATATAAAAGTAAAATACAAAATAAAAGAAGTTAAAAGTTAAGTTTTAAATTCGGTACAATTAGGGACCAGTTGTCGATGCCGTAATACTATTGAAAAAACGTAAACATACATGAATACAATACAGTGAAAGGGTTATGCTGAACGGTGAGAGCCAATGACTGATTTGAAAAGCAAAATGTGAAAAAAGTCCCCCCCAAAAAAAAACTCCGATCTCAGAACTGAAGTTCTTTTTATAATTTTTGTAAGCATTTTTATTTTTATTTTTTATATTTTTTATTTCTAATCCTTTAGTTTTCCTTAAAAAAAAGGGGGTAAAAAAGTGTGCAATAAAAACCTAACTTAATAACTAGTCGGAAAGTTATGAATAAATTAGAGCACAACGTAGCAAAAATTTGCGAAGAGCCGAATCGAACCCTCAACCTTGCGGTCGCAGATCCGATTCTTTACCTCTGCGAAAGTTCGTCTTATTCAAAAGGAGATCAATAATTTTCAAGCCAAAGTAATCGTCAGATACACATTGAGATAAATTGTCTCAGTGAGCGTTTAAGCTCACCCCATTATCTGAACTCGCTTGCGCTAGTTCAGAATAACAGCTATGGTGTTTCCTGTCTTTAGGAAAGCACTCATAGGAAACGTCGTAAACTGCCCTTGATCTTTTTTGAGAGCTTTTAACTCCAGGATGGTATGTTGGCAGACGACGGATTAACTCATTGCTAATCTGAGAACATTTTTCTAGAAAATTCTTTGAAATTTTGATAGTATAATTTGAAATAGGATCGATGTCTAGATCTCTATGGATGATCTTTCGAAGTACAAACCATGGTGCATCAGCAATCATAGCCAAGTGCTTATTCTGAAAAACCTGAAGTCTCTTTATATTTGTGAGTGAGGTGGAAGCCCAGATTGGACTATCGTAAACCAAGATAGGTCTAATAATAGATTTGTAGACCAGAAGCTTGTGTTTGCTCGCTAGCCTACTCTTGCAAGAAATTAGACAGTTGAGTTTAATACTCGCACCGGTTGCCTTGCTAACGGTGTTTTTAATATGGGAATTGAAAGATAACTACGAAAGATGGGTTTGAAGATGGGTTCATCCTGGAAGATCTTTATTCTTGCACCTGAGGGTGAGAATAAAAATGCTATTCCTCATAAGAATTTCAGTTAAATTAATATCATAGTGAATTTGAAAAATATTACTTCATTTTTATATTACATTAATTTTTTATCAAACAAAATATAGAAAAAAATAAATGCCCAGAGTAAGCATCTACTACACGTTATAAATCATAATATTATATAACGTCATTGTAAAAACCTATTTTTATTTATGTTTATGGCCTTTAAACATATAATAATTTTATCTTTCTGTATCAGATTTCTTTTAATTTATCTTGACTTTACACAACATGGGCAAGAGATTGTTTGCTTCTCAGGATATAGGTTATCTATATTTTATTTTAACCCAGCTTATATAACAGTTTTCAAAAAAATACACAGATTTTTAAAAAAAAAAACAAAAAGAAAGTTTAAGAAAATTAAATATCTAGGTTTCTGCAGTAATTAATATGAATTAATTGGCGAAAACTTTTAATAAAAAATTTGCAACTCTACTTGCTTTACATTCTGAGTACACATTTTGAAATATAAAATGTGACATTTTTTTTTTTTTTTAATATGCACTTTTTCTAAGGAAACGATACAACGGACAGCTCTCCACAGCTTCATCTACCCCATCCATCTATTTACATAACCTCTCCGAAAGGACCTTTTCCTTTACTAATTGTTTCAAAAAGAAATCATAATCTTGAATCTAATCTTTATCCGTCTCAATTCAGCAACAAGAATAAAAATATTATTATGAGAATATTATTTATTTACGATGAAAAGATATTGTTATTTTAAAACGCGGCTTGGCCCATTCATCTAAAGGATATTTATGAAATCAGAAGAAACTGTAAAGGATTTAAATTTTTTTCCTCATTGAACATGTTTTGCTAAACAATATATCTAAACAAATCTCATAAGTTGCTTCTGAAGAAAAATAAATTTTCAAATACCTCTGACTTTCTGTGTACTTGAATGAGAAACGCTATAGTTATTATATTTTAAACAAGTCATTTTTATGTATCTTGTTAAAGCATCCTTATTGACGATTTCAGATGTAATTAGTATCAATTGTTTTAATTTGATAAGAAACTGCCACACTTCCATTAATTAAATGCATTTAAAAATGCTTAAAATCTGTTTATGCCTGTATCATGAATTCTGTTTTTACTTGTATCATGAATTTACTTGTATCATGCTTATATCATGAAGTACTGTTGAGACGTATCTAGTTGATACTGGCTGATCTTACTAGGATGCTGATAATTAGTAAAATAAAGCCACTGGAGTTCGCTTTCATATATTCATCCAGATAAATAGAATTTTGTTAGTTTTTTTTATTTTATATCAAAATAATAGCTATTTATCAAAATGGCTTTATCAATTTTTAAAAAAAGTTTTACCTGAAAGTAGATTTTTGTATTTCAAAACCCATATCATACGAATTAAAATAAAAATACAATACTGTGTTGTTTTTTGGAAAATAATTGCTGGTTGTTTAATTAAAAATTAATTTCGGTGTTAATATATTTCATTAGTTGTATAAATTTGTATAACCAGCACACTTCATAAATGATATTCGAAGCTTTAAGTTTTTAAAGAAATCGCAATAATTAAATTCTTGTTTTTCGTAATTGTGAAAAAAATATGTGTATCTTTGCATAATGTGTTAAATTTTTAAAAGCTTTTTTTATAAGAAATATATTTTTGTTAAATCTAATTCGGATCTGATCTCTTCATTTATCTCTTGTATTTCTAGGCTGTGGAAGTGATGAGGGAAATTATTTCCAATAAACATCTCTCTCAATTTTTATTAGATGTTGAAAAGTCAATAAAACTTATCGGGTGATATTTCAATTACTTACTTTATGCACAGTTTAGAACGTTTGAACAAAAAAAAAAAAAAAAAAATTGAAAAGCAAACAATATTTTATATTTCATTTTTGCAAATTTTTTTTTTTGATCATGGCACATTATTCTAATATAACTGTATTTTTTTTTAAATTTATATATTTTTTTCAATGGTTGTAATAGTGGATAGAAAATGTTTTTGTTAATCTTTTCGTACTACTTTCATAATTAATTTCGATAAACATTTAAAGCTTTTCTTTTCCAGGAATAATGTAAACATGTTTTACTAGAAAGATTCGCTGTATCAAAAACAAAAAGAAAAGAACGAAGCGACTGTTTTTCTCGAAAAACGTTGGTATTTATGATAAAAATGAAGCAAGAAATCTTATTTTAGTTTTCGATAGAAAATACACTCAAGAGCCAAAACATTATGACCCCCTACATTTTGCAATGAACTCGCCTGGATGACGTGGAAGGCCCGTAATCAAGTGGAAGTGGTATTTAACTGGTATTAAGCGGTGGCATTAATCCATGCCAAGGCGGGTTGAAGCTGTGTTGCGCGCCAAAGATGGGCCAACTCATTATTGACAGGTGGTCATAATGTTTTGGCTCTTGAGTGTATATGATAAACACCAAATCAAATATCCAATATTTATAACAAAAAAAGGATTTAAAGATTTATCATTCAAACAATTTTGGAAACATTTTTTCCTTATTTATTTCAGTAAATTGTTTTTTCATTTCAAACAAAATTGACATTTACACATGAAAATAGAGAGATTAGACGAACCTTAAATCTGTTTCTGGCTTCTTTCATAGTTCAGAGCTTATCTGAACAAGAGATGAATTTTCTTTTTGAAAGAGCATTTCGAAAATACAGATAAAAAGAAACAAACATTTGCTTATATTTTGCTCTGAAAGAATTACGAAATATGTTATTGGCCTGGAATATTATAAATTATATCATAAAGTGTGTATAAACCGAATATATATCAAGCATAAAGATTATGATATTACTTTTTTTATGTAAGTTGTCATTTATGACATTAGTCAAGGAATATCAAATATTTCTTCACTTAATTTTTAAATATTATTTAATCTTAAATTTGCTAATAGATCTTGATCTTTTACAATCATTTCTTTCTTTGATAACTTAACAAGATATATTTATAAAATTAAACTGTATTTAAAATGTAAATGGAATTATGATGATATTTCGAAGCAAGGAACTTCTTCTGGTCCTCAATTGTTCAATAAAATACAAAATCTTTTCTATTAGAAATGTATTATAATTAATATTTTCTATTTTATTTTAAGCAGAAGATAGAATCCATTTTTCTCGAGTTTTTAAATTTTCATGAATTTATTTTTCTTCTGCGAAGTTTAACGGGAGAATGGGGTGAATTTATCCAAGGAGATTAAAAATAAGAGAAACCTTTTCAAGGAATAGAGAAAAATGTTCATAGAATTAAAACCCCACCTCATATGAATAATTTTACAAAATTGGGCAATTATTTTCTTAAATTTGCTGGAAAATGCAAGACAGATTTTTGAAACTTAGCATTAAATAAATTTTAACGTATATTTAGAGAGTATTAAAAAACTTTGATGAGTTTACTGTTTTTCATGCCTAGCGCTTTCTAATAATTAATTAATTAATAATTCCCTCCAAAACATTTATTTCAAACCTAAGAAATCACAGAAATGTGTGCTGATAGATATTGATGTATTGCTTTATAATATTGGAACGCTCCCTTTTTTCTATGAGTTTCTTTCGTAACATCGTTAAATAACACTAAGTGAAGGGTGTTGGAGAAAGGAAAGGAAACGGAGATGCGTAAGGGAAGGACATTATTGGTTGCGGCACGCTAATTTGTGTGAAGCAATTAACCATAGCATGAAAATAAAAGAAAAAGGAAATGTGTGCCTCTTTGATTTAAAGGAATACGAGATTCTTTATTGAAAATAAAAAGCAAGCAGAACTCCCTGAAAGCTTGTTTAAATTGTATTATTGAAATCTTATTAAGGCTCCTTACTTTACTTTAATTGATAAAGAGAGTCCATTTCACTTAAACGACAATTTGGCTGTTGCAAAATGAAGTTGTATGCTTCAAATAACAAGAGCAGATGGAAATCTTTTCTCCTCAAATGCTTGATGCGTGTTTCCCGTCTTTGGGGCTACACCAGGCTCGGGCTTTTTGACTAATTTTACACACCACAAGCGAACAATGCTTTGTCTTTAAAATGTCCAATCTGAGTCTGATATACATTAATTAGCATTAATTCCAATCTCGTATTTGTGTTGCGACATGCTACATTCATTCTGCCTTTTCCGATTGAGCTTTCAATGTCTTATGCCTTATTTTCAATGTCTTCAATTATTTTTCTCTGACAAATGAAATTCCCAGGATTCTTTATTTATTCTGTAAACACCGATGGACGGAAGCATCGATTCAGATTCGAAGACGAGTCAATTAACATTTGTTAAATCTCATCTCTGCATTTCACTTTAAGATTATTTTGATAGCCATTATCTGTAGAGAAGTATAAATTTTTAAGTATAACTAATGTCATAGTTCCCTATGAGTAAAATATATTTTATTTAAAATTACGCGTTCTACCAATCAACGTTTTTATAGAATGTAATAATTCCAATATGTCAACAATCTATAAATAATGTGTGCAGCAAAATTCAAAATAAAACTTTTAAAACACTCGATTTACTTTCAAAATTTTAAATTCAAAACATTTTTGTGTTATTTATTTTTATGTTTTTTGTGTTATCTATACCTATGTGTTATCAATTTTTCATTATAAAATGTATCATATTTAAAAAGGGTTGTCTTTTAGCATGAAATATAAACAATAAATGTTTGAACGGAATGTATGAAACATATTTTTATGACCTTTTAATCATCACCGATAAATCGATAAATTTGTTATTATTTGGCATTTTATCAGACTTTGATTTGACTGTGAATCAGTTTTGAAACAAAAATTAATGTAAATGCGTTATTTATTTTTAATGTTTCGAATGAATATGTTTTTGTTCATATAAAATATTAAATCATGTCACCCGAACAAAACACATTTCATACATAACATAAGCCAACATTTTATCTGCAAATTGTATCAATACATTTAGCTAAATTAATTAAGTTTCATTGCGATAATTTCATTCCTAAATTTGAAAAGAAGATAGAAGATGAGAAAACGCATAGATCTCATCTAATTTAGGATTCAGTTTGGATATGGTAAGTAAGTAATATTTACTTTATCTAATCATTTCCAAAATAAAGTTTAAAAGTGTATCTTTTAAAATAAATCTTTTACAGCCTTTTTTTACGATTTAATATCATAAAAATTAAACTTTATTTTTCATTTTATTACTTATATTTTTTATATCCCGAAATTTACATGAGATGGCATCATTGGTAATTAACTTATGTTGATTTTGTTTTAAACTAAATGAGATCACATTTATTTGCATGATGCATTTATATTCTCATAGTGAAACGAAGACGGTCTTTTTTTTTTTTTTTTTTTAAATTTCTTTTTGTTCCATTATTCAACAATTATTTTCTTGCCAATTTTTTGTTAATTAAATATACTTAGAAAAAATATAGGAAAAATGTTCCCTATTTTCTTAAAGTTACGTTAAGTTTTTGCCTGCCATTCCTCCATGAAAGGAAATAAGATCAATTTGGAGTTTTTACATGAAATTAATTCCTTAAATTCCCTTTCGAAATCAAAATCAGCAAGAGAAGAGATTGCACTTTTCAGTTTTCTTGCTTATATATCTATATCTATTTATCTATCTATCTATCTATCTATCTATCCATCTATCTATCTATCTATCTATCTATCTATCTATCTATCTATCTATATATATATATATATATATATATATATATATATAACGTAAGTACACACCTTTTACACTTTTTTTCTTCCATGT
Source organism: Caerostris darwini (assembly GCA_021605075.1). Taxonomy (NCBI): domain Eukaryota; kingdom Metazoa; phylum Arthropoda; class Arachnida; order Araneae; family Araneidae; genus Caerostris; species Caerostris darwini. Next base: position 49,571 of record BPLQ01005586.1, on the reverse strand, counting down.
GTGCATTTAAAGCTTCCTATATCATTGCGATATAATATATTTCAAACAAGGTTCACACTTATATGAAAAGTTTTGTTTTTATATTATGCAAATTGAAGTTAGAAGATTGAGTAATTTTTTGCAGATATTGGCTAGGAAATTACTACCAGCTATAATTTGAAATTAATTTCAATATCAGGGCATTAAATTACATGCTTTTGTTTTTCTAGTTTATCAATAAATAAATTCAACTAAATAAACTGAATTTCTAATTTCAATTTTTATATAACTGGCATAAGTACATTATTCTTAAAATATGTAAAATAACTGTTCATTAGAATAGTTAAATTAAGAATAAGTTAAAAATTTTCCTGAGAGTGAAATTGTATTCTTAATTCTTAATTTGTATTAGCCCAATTTAACTTCTAGATTTATGTGTTCAACAACTAGATTGTAAGATTTCTAAAAATTACATTTAGACAATGATTTAAGAGGTTTAGAAAGAAACTGACACATCAGGGTGTCAATTATTTAAAGTTAGTTATTCAAATCCAACCAAATTTAAAGATTATTATAATGGTTTAAACTATGGGTTGAAGAAACTCCTTTTTAATTATTAATTCATAAAAAACTGAATGACTTCTTTAAAATGTAAAGATAAAAGTAAAGGTGCACGGCACTGGAAAGCAGGAAAATTGAATAGGAAACACAAGTGAACCAGAATGATCGAGTGCTGATCTGTCCAAAGAGGACTTTATGCATGCTCTTTCCTTCCCCCCCTTGGGAAAATATAAGCTGTAATCTCTTGATCCCAAACGAGCTGCATGCAGTGGTTGATTCAATGGCAGAAGCATACATGTAAAATTTCATCCCTTTTTTTCCCCATCTCGTTCCCAGGGGAAAGAATGGGCTACGAGAGTGCACGAAAGAAAGAGGTGCTCGTAAAGGGGGTGTCCCATAGGCTGTTGCTGCTAGACAACCACTCAGCAAAACGGAAAAAACACGTACAGAGGGCGATTATTGCGGAAACACATGTAAGAGCGGAGATTGAAGTGTATTACACGCATATTACCAGACTAGATGTCAGCTGCCAGCCTGTGTCTCAATTTATAGAAACCTTCCCCCTTTATTGATATAGGTAGCGATTTCACTGAGTAAGGTTTTAAATTTACCATTTTAATCAAATTTTAGACCGTATTAAGACTAACCTTAAATTAACACAATGTCACTTACAATGCAAAAATGGAAGCTATTTTTAAGGCAAAAATAGTTATAATACACTTTGACATAAAATGTAGTAACTGTGTGTGTGCTGAGAAAGTGATTAATGTGACAACACCCAAAAAATTATGTTTAAAAGCAAAATACCTTTTGCAAATAAAAATATAAAAGAAAGAAAATATTTAGTAAGGAAAAAAAATAAAATTATTGCATAGAGAATTAGGATTTTTAACAAGCGGTATTATTCAAGCATGAATTGTGTCTTATCTCCACGTTACAGGCCCTTCCTTTGTGTACTAATTTAACTGAAGAATTAGAAAATTGATGTGATAGCATTTATTTTTTTAGAATCAAATTAGGTTTAATTAGGTTAATTAGGTTTTTTTACTATAATTGAGTACAATTGATAGTACCATGTTTAAAATTATATTATAAAGAAATGGTACGAAATAAGTTTTAATAAAAACACACACACAAAAAAAAACCCATAGCAAAGTAAATACTTGAAATTTACAATTATTAAAATTAAAAATACTTTCTCTGACTAATTCCCGAAATTGGAATTGTTAATTCTGCCTTAAAGTTTAAAGTTGCGCCCAAAATTAATAACTGCTCTTATTTAGTATAAAATAAGATTCTTTTTATACAAATCAGACTTCTGCATTCATTAATCCTATAATAATGCATCACTGCTGACCTTCCAACCACAAAGAACTTAGTTCAGTGTGCCCGAACCACATAGACGTTGTTGCTCCCACCCCGCCATTAACAATTGTAAATAAGCCATCTATAAAAGGCTTACAAATGTTAGGAAATACAGTTTAGAATAATTCTGAAACTTTCCGCTGTTGCACGCTAATCATAAGCAGTTTCGCCAGGCTTCATTTGTACTTCATTCAACTAATACCAACTTCATATGAAAAAAAGAATATTCATTCCACAGAAAAAAATTTAATGCAAATTCTTTGCTCAATTAATTCAGACATTTCGAAAATCGCCGGAATCAGTTTTACCGTCTCATAAATATTTTGATGTGAAATTTCACACAGATGAATAGGACAGTGTCAGCAACCTAAAAAAGAAAAAAAAAAAATGAAACTTCATATGCCTGGGAAATTTAAATTGAAAATTGGTTTTACTTTTTGGGCACAGTAGTATATTCAAATGTATTTTTTACGAGAACGCAGTTTCCTTCTGTACCAAGTATGTCATTATTTCAAAACGATGACATTATGAAATATTTTTAAATGGCATTTTTTTTTTTAAACTTTCGTGGAATTTCTATCCAACACTTTATTTAATCGAGGCCCAGCAACGAGCTTTGTTTTAAGGAAAATTTAAATGGTGAAAACAGTGTTGATTTTTCTTCATATGCTAAATGATTTTCATAGCAACCATTTAAATTGATATTTTTGTTAAGCGAAAGAAATGAAAAAATATTTCTTTAAATCATTATCGAACAGAATCCTTCTTTTATTTTTTCAGTGTTTTTTAAGTAATTCTCGGGCTGTTATTTTTGCTTGGTTTAGCCATCCGTGTAAATGAAAAAGATATAAAGTTTTTTTCCCTAGAATTCGTAACAAAATTTTGAAGATTTTGTGTTTGCATTTGAGTGGCAAAAGGATCAGCTTGGCAAAATAAAGTATTTGCTCAATCGTACTTTGGCCTTAAATAATATTAAATTAATAAAATCAAATTATTTACTTTGCAAAAACATAAAAACTATAAAATATTTATTAAAAACTTACCTTTATTTTATTTTTACTCCAAATGTATCGCAATATAGCAAAATTAATTTCAAAACATTACTGTCATCATTTTTCATTCATCGTGTTATATTGCATGTATTCTTTATTTTATATTATGCATTCTTTTATTGATATTATATGTATTCTTCTTTTCTTTATTCATTATATATTGCATGTATTCTTTGTTTTATATTATGCATTCTTTTACTGATATTGTATGCATTCTTTTTTTCTTTATTCATTATATATTGCATGTATTCTTTTTGAATACACATTGTTTCTTCTGTAACATTCTTGTTTTTCTAACGAATTGAACCAGCGTTCTTTGTAACAATCTAATTTATTATTTATTTTTAGAATGATTTTTCTCTCAATTCTATACTAAGTTCTTTGCCAACTTTTCCAAAAATGAATTCGGGGAATATTTAATTATACATTTTATTGCCATGAATGTTTATTTTCATAACAGAAATTCTATGTTGTCGTACCGTGATACTTATATTTAAAAAAATGACAGACTCACAATACTTTTCGTTTCATGCCACAAGATTCACAAATTTCATTGAGCGGTGTTTAGCATTTATAATTATTACTGAAAAATTATTATTATTACCGTAGCTCATTGTCTAACATGTCTGAAGGTCTCGGTCTAACATCTACATAAACAGTAGGTCCCAGGAATTCACTTTAAACCGTAGCTCACTGACTAACATGTCTGAAGGTCCCGGTCTAACATCTACATAATCCGTAGGTCCCGGAATCCACTTTAAACCGTAGGTAACTGACTAACACTGTCTGGAGGTCCCGGAATCCATTTTAAACCGTAGCTCACTGTCTAACATGTCTGGAGGTCCCGCTCTAACATCTACATAATCCGTAGGACCCGGAGTAACAATACCCGTAGAGCGTTGCGGGGGTAGTGTTACTCCCCATCCGTAGCTTACAATATTATTTTCGAATGGCAAGCACTTTGATGTTTGAATATTCTCCACTAAAATGGCAGATACAACGTTATTCAAGACACCTGACTGATAGAATACACATTTCAACACCACAATTTTGAATAAATAGCCCCAGTGTCTACTCCTTGTAGTTGGTAGCTTCCCATCACCTCATCATACTCCCATTTTCCATTCGGCAAATCTTGTCAAATTTTGAACCGAGTTCGCAAACCTCTTCAGCTTGGAATCATGAGCTATCCTCCTATCTGCTGTGTATGCACAATAAGTGTTGTATATTTATTTTAAAAAAAGATTTAAAAAAAAATCCAAATAGTATTTATTAAAAAATAACTACACGATGTTTTCATAAAAATAATTAAAAATTGATTTCTTTAGATTATATTTTGTTTAAAATGGAATTATTATGAATGGATCAAAATATTTACAAAACGTAATTTTATCCTGTGATTTTATTGTACTGTGTTGAGGAATGACAATGATCAAATATCATCGCGTTTTTTTGTCACCGTTGAGAGATTTCTAGAGCATTCTCACAGATTCCGTATCAATTGATGAAATATCATGATTCGATATTAAAATTAAGGTGGAATGATATTATTTGTCTGCGTCTATGCTGGAAATGGGCACAATAAATCCGCAAACAGGGAAATTACTCAATTAAGCAAGTATGGTGAACCCCTCCACCAAATTGGATGCTGTTGGGGTGAATGCAGGCTTGTGCACTAGCAAATCCAGCCTCTCTCGAGACTATGGCTTCCATAATTATTCCAACTTAGTCAAGTGGACGTGAATCATCGCCGTCAATACAAAGTACTCAAGATGCGAAGCATGTATTAACTTATTTGTGAATGTAAAAAAAAAAAAAAAAAACAAGGTGCACATTATTAAGGGTAAGCTCATCTGAAGTAAGAATAGGGGGCTTTAGCAATTTCTTATCTCCCTAATTCCTCATTCCTTTTACAACCCTTAAAAAAAAAGCTTTCTATTTTGATTTGAAATGATTTCAGGTAGAGGATTGAAACGGTTCCAATACCAGCACATATATTTTACATGATTAAAAATGTGTACCTAATGTTGGCAAAATCTTAATTCGCCAATAAAGCACATCTTATTTATTTTCCTACGGGGACCTGAATGACCGAGTGGCTAGCTCTCTGGCGGGGCTTATTGTGAATGTCTGGTGCCACAGGTTTCGGGTTCAAGTCCCGGCGGTGACATGGATGTTTGTAGTGGTTCGGAATCCACTTTAAACCGTAGGTCCCGGTCTAATAGGATCGTAGAGCGTTGCGGGGGCATTGTGACTCCGAGTCCGTGGCTTATCTTCAAGTTACACGCTCCCCCTGGGTAATGCAAAGTAAGTAACACCTGTGCAGCGCTTGCCTTAAGGCATCCAAGACCAAGCTGTCTAAGTGTGTGCCAGCTGCATTAGAAAGAAAAAAATTATTTTTGTAGTTATCTGCTAGATGCTAAATTTTATTAAAATATTTATGATATGGGCAGGAATCATTGGCTGCATTATACAGGAAAAGCAGCTGTTTTACAAAAAAAAAAAGGCTGACAACTTTAAATTTCAATTTTATTAACGAAATCAAATTGTTGCGGGATATTAATGCAATTATTAACAATATGTAAGTTCAATGATTTTGTTGATTTTCTTTTAAATGAAGTAAATTTATTTTCGATAAGCTTTATTGAAATAAATGAATGAACGAAAGAAAGTTTCACCATTTAAAAGTCAGGCAGATTATATAACAAAAATTATACAGGATTGAATTATTTAAAATGTCTGAAAATAAATTATAAGATGAAAAATCAAATATTTCATTGCAAAATAAAATGTATCATATTTAAATAAGCGTAAAAAATACGTTTTTTATGTTCAATAAGGACTTCATAATACTTTTATTATTTCAAATTGATAAGCCAAATAATTTCTAAAACTTGAATACGCATGTGAATTCATAATACTTTTTCTTGGGTGCTTTTTTATCTGCTTTATTCATTCGGAACAACACATTAAAAGAAAATTTTGGTATATAAAAGACGGAATTTTGGTGGTCCATGAAAGAAAATGCAAGCAATAATACATACATATCACCAATATCCATCCCTGAAGGAAAATACTTTTTATCCAGTCACCGATGGGAAAATCACCAGATAAACCGAGTCAGAAATTGACAATGACAACTCTCTTGCAATCCGAGAAGTATCTCTGAAGCATGGCAGACTCGTGCTCTTTGACTGAAATAAGGCCTCATGGCAGCATGGATTCACTCCTTTCAGTATTCACTCAATATTCTCCTGCTCCCAATCCATTAGAGGGGGGGAAAAAAACTTTTAAACGTTTGTGCAACTTTTATTGAATTAACGAACTCTCCCTCCCCCACTCCATGAAGTTAGTGGCTCATTGTGGTGTAAAATGGAGATTACTGCTTCCCTATTCAGAAGGAACGGAATCAAACCAATATATTCTGTCCTTTTCGTATTGTATATTTCGTTGGCACTGTACTGTCGCTTGTCTTCTTTTCCGCAGTTTTTTCTCTTCTTCACAGAGACAATTGTTTATTAATAAGCATATATTTATTAATTAAAATACAAGAATAAAATGCGGTAATGCAAGAATAAAATTTTCCAAAAGAAAATTGAAATACACTTATATACGCTTCATAGATTACACAAATGATTAACAAAAGCGCAAATTTATAATTAACATAGTATACATAATTCCGTTAAAAAGTTCAAAATACTAAAAAAAAATTTTTTATTAATGGAATGAAAACAACAAATAGTAAGCAGTAGCATGCAGTAGCAGCATAACAAGTATGCAGATACCATTTTTTATTTATTTTAGAATTGGAAAAAATATTAATAAATTGTTTTAAAAATCAGTGTATAATATGACTACATTAATAGTCGCCGAAATATCGCCAAGCTATCATCACATGTATTAAACTACAAAACCTTGAAATACACGCCTAAAACAAATTCGAAATAGGACTTCTGATCAATATATGGGTATTTAAGCTATTCACCAAATCATATTTACGTTATCGGTCTAACATTTTAACGCTGTGAAACAGGCTGCAATGAAAATCAGATATGAAACACACGCACTCAATAAAACTGCATTTAAGACATTCCATATTTATTTAATATAACATACAAATTATCTGTATCTGTGAAAATATACAGAGCCTCATTTTACAAATTTTTTCAATAGAAGTATAGCCAGTTCCAAATTTAACCATTTCTTTTCCAGTGAAAAGTAAATTAACAAAGCCAGGAGTTCCATACAAATCGATAGCCAAAATTAAATTGTTAAAGTATGAAAAGGTCATGTGACTATCACATTGATTTTAATTTGTCAGCCTCTATGAGCTTTCTATTTCATTACTATTACTGGGGCTTATACCAGAAAGTCATAGTAAAAGAGCTTAGTATGAAAAGTATTTTTTTTTCCCAAATTTTTACAGAAAATGATTTTGATTTCATGTCCCGAGCGTCTCGCAGTGGTTTACGTATTCTTAACGGAGGCTGGAAACAAATCATTCTCTTTATATCAAAAATTAGTTCCCTCTTTTACGTTTAGTTCACTTTTCACACTGGCTGTCGTGGTTTTATATTTAAGTTACATATTACTACATTCTCTTGCGATAGTCCATTACCACTTTCTCTTTTATATTTAAATAATAAACAAATAACTGAAAAAGCACTGCAATTGATACAGCAAATGAAAACATATGGACTTGATATAGGCAAAAAGCCAGTGTGGCGCTCAAATTTTGAAACTTCTAATATAATAGGTTCTATTTTTCGCATTCAGTGAACTCAGTGACGCAGTAACTATTTCTAGATACTCACAGGTGATTGTTAATAACAGAGCAAATCATACTCTTAGTTCAAATTGTAAGCGCTTTTGGCTCAACTTACACCTGCGAATTATCTTTTTCCGAAATGAAATTGACCCAACACAAAGCACAAGGAAGTATGTTCATGTAAGTATGTATGGAAGTATGTACAAAGCATGTTATATCAAGCATAACGGTCGCAACACTCATTACGATGGGCAAATACCCAAATGGAGATCGATTTGCAAAAGCTTAGTGAAAAAGTGGAGAAACAAATATCGCACTAGTAAAATAATTATTTTTTAATGATTTAATTTTTTTTTATTTCTTATATATATTTATTTCATTTTTTCGATTTCATTTTTAGTCTAAAATATACTAACAGAGGAAGAAAAAAAATTCATAAATGATTTTGTTTCTTACTTTTTCTTCTATAACTTACAAATTCACATAATTTACAAAAGCACTGAAGAAAAAAACATATATATATTATATATAGAAGCATGCATGTATATACACGAAATAACGTACTTTTTATAAGATGGACACTTAAATTTCCTTAAATTTCATTTTCATTTTTTTTAGTTTTTTTGTTTTATATATATATTTCATTTTTTTCTTTACAATGTGCATTTAGTATCATTATTATTATATTATCTATTTTTACATGTGAGAATAATAGTAAACACGAAAATAATATCTCCTTCTGTTTCAATTTTTCACACCAAAAAATGTCTATAATGAGTCTAAATCTAATAATAATTTTATATGCGACCCGGAGTTAGGATGCATTTCCAAAGAGGCCGCAAGGCCATTTGGATTGCTAAAGCAAACCTAATACCAACTAAACCACCAGCAAACTAAATATTTTTTTAATTGTATTATTGAGTAATTTTTTTAACTTTCTAATACTAATAATCAACTTCAATTGACTAAGTGCTTAAATACAACAATATTACAAAAGTTCTTAAGTACAAATTTATTTCATTGCTTTGATAAGGTTTTCAACAAAATATTTTCATGGTTACTTTAAAATTTTGATTAAAAAAAAATAGGAAGAAATGTTATTAATGAATAATAATAAAAAAATTTATTGATGAACAGAAGAAAAAAAATTACACTTTCTTTCATCTCAAATGTAATATCATTGAGATCATCATCATCTAAACGAGAAATAATTTTAAAGTTAACCTTATTATCTATCTTGAACACCACTGTAAACTATGAAATTACTGTTCTTCATTACAAAATAACTTTAATTTGTACATATATGTAATTCCGTATGAAATAATTAAAAATATTTACACGAAAAAAAAATACTTTCCATTTCAGAATAAATGTTACCTATAATTTAATTTTGGTTTAATTCTTTGTTAAATTTATATTTCAATAAGGATTTTTTTTATAAACCAACGGTTTTTAACGGTTCGTTTTTCAAGTAACGGATTTGAAAAAGTAAAAACAACTTTCCGTTTCAAAAATAAAATTTCGAGAAATTTGATGGTAATTACTTCTACTCATTAAATATTTAAAATAATTTTGTGCAAATTAAATATCGTTATAACATTGTATCAATATTCTGACTTTTGTTATATTCATTGAAAAAAAATACATTTCTGGCTTTAATTTACGTGTTAGTCATCATGTGCTAAATATGAATGGCTCCTTGAAAGTAGCGGCCTGTTGTCCTATTGGCTACCACGAGCTTCAGGTTAGAATCCTAGCGGTGGCATGGATGTTTGTTGGTGGTTTAGAATCCACATTAAACTGTAGGTCCCGGCCTAAATAGCCTAAAATGCTCACAAAATGACAGTAGAGCAACAAACCAAACCTTGAAAATCTGTATGCAGTATATTCAGCGTTGCCCAGGGGGAAGCATGACAGTCTGCTCTTGCATTATAAACCAAAAAATTCTCTGGAATATCGCTATAATTTCCCATGTTTTTTCTTTTTCCGAAGCCGAATAAGAAAGTCGGTTTTGAAGTCAAAAATGAAGTAATCATTCATTGGAGAATACTTGGCATGGGCAGCGGTTAATTCAAAGATCATTATAAAAAAAATACCAAATTATGTACTGCAAGACATTCTGCAGACTTATGAAGAATTTTCTTACTAAGTAAAGAAACTTATATTAATAATAATTTCATGGATTCTACAAAAGAACAGAATCTTACAGTATTCTCACGGGAATAATGGATCAGTTTATTAAATATTTTATGAATAACTTTCCTACAAAAAAAAAGACTTTTATGAAGAGTAAATTTAGTAAGAGACTTTAGTAAATTTTCCTTGAAAGAAGGAACTTTTAAATACTCTTCTGCTAAAAAGACAACACTTTGTCAGAACCAGAAGCTCAAAATTGTAATGCAAAAATGAATCATAAATCTTACTGAAATGATGATTTAAATCAGGGGGGGCCAAACCAAATGATCTTGCTGCCACTTTGAAAATGCATCATAACTCCCCGGGCTGCATATTAAATTTTATATCCCCATATTGGATTTAGACCGACTATAGACATTTTATGGAGTGAAAAATGGAAACATAATCTGTTATTATTTTTGTTTTTACTATTATTCTTGCATGGAAACATAGATAACATAATAATAATAGTATTAAACGCACATTGTAAAGAAATATCTAACATTAAAATTGAAATATAAACGAAAAAAAAGGAAATTATTAAAAAATATTTATTTACTAGTTCATATTTGTTTTTCCTCTCTTTCACTTAGCTTTTGTAAATTGATCTCAATGTCGATATTTGCACATTGTAATGGGTGTTACAGGTTAGAATCAGTTATGTTTGAGCGTGTTTTGAGTTGAGTCCATTTCATTTTAGAAAAAAAAAAAAAAAAAAACGATTCGCAGGTCTAAGTTGAACCAAAAGCGTTAACAACTTCAACTAAGAGTCTGGTTTGCTCTTCTATCAACAATCAACTGTGAGTATCTAGGGATGGTCACTGCGTCATTGAGGGCACTTAAAGTTAAACATAATAGATGGGCTGAAAAGTTCAAATGCTGACGCATAGATGGAACTACTAGTATTATAACCAAATGAATTTTAGTTAGCCCTAACCTTCAAAAGACACGTGCATAAATTTGACAGCTGTTACACTATTAGTATGCGAGTTATAGCATTTTTAGTGAAGCAACTTTTGTTAGTTTGAAAAAATGGATAAAAAGGAATTTCGTGTATTAATAAAGCATTGCTTTTTGTCGAAAAAAAATACTATTAAAGCCAAGGCTTGGCTTGATAAACATTATTCGGACTTTGTGCCAAGAAAATCAACCGTAGAGAAGTGGTTTGCTAAATTTAAACGAGGCGAAATGAGCACCGAGGACGGATGCACGCAGTAGGCTGTTACCGACGAAAATATCAAAAAAGTCCACAAAATAATTCCTGATAGCCGTAAAGTGGAGATGATTGAGATAGCTGAGACCCTAAAGATATCAATGGAGCGTGTTGGATATATCGTGAATGAATATTTGGATATGCGAAAGCTCTGTTCCAAGTTGGTGCCGCGCGAGCTCACAATCGACCCAAAACAACAACGAATTGATGATTCTACGCAGTATTTGGAGCTGTTCAATAAACCCGAATTTTTGCGTCGATATGTGACAATGGATGAAACCTGGCTCCATCATTTCACACCGGAGTCCAATTGACAGACAGCCGAGTGGACTGTACGTGATGAACACTAAAAATGCTATAACTGACATACTAATATTACAACAGCTGTCAAATTTATATAAGTGTCTTTTGAAGGTTAGGGCTAACTAAAAATCCTATGGATTTAATACTAGTAGCGCCATCTATATGTCAGCCTATGAACTGTTCAGCTCACACGTTAGAACCAGTTATATTATATGATCCAAGATGCACGCGTATCATGATTTCGCAGAATATAATTTAATTATTCTGCGAACTCATAACTGTAAACTCATAAATAAAACAGGCAATATCTGTCATATATTTGCAAGAATATTATTTTAAATTCAAAGTGAAATTTTTTTCATAAATTCGGCAATTAATTTTTGAATATATGGATGTGCATATAAAGTATTTTAGTACATTGGTTTTCACTAATTTGGCCATTATAAAATAAATATATTTTGTGATAATTCTTGCGGGCAGTAAAAAAATTCAAGGCGGGTCGCGGTTGGCCCCCTGTACTAAATAATTCGTAAATGAGAGAATGTTCGTGCTTTTCTAATCAAATAGCCAAACAATAGCATATATAAAAAAAATCAAAAAGGACTATTTTAAAAACATGGTTGCAGTAGTGAAGCAAGAGTTTCAGATATTTCTAGAAATGCAATTTTGTCATCTTGACAGCATTTAGCTGTTTTAATAAAATAATAAATAATTCAATATAATAATAAATAACTTTTTTATTTTCGGTTTTAAGTACACAATTTTTTAAGTTTTCAGTCAACTGAATCAATTTTTAAAATTTTAGTATTTATGTTCCTAATTGTATAAAGTTTGGGAATATGCTCCACGTTATCTGCTTTTGCGTCCAGTTCTAAATGAAAGTAAAATATTAAAAAAAAAACCGTACAAAAACTTTCGAAGCAAAAAAAGAATTTAAAATATGACTTACTATACCGCATTATTCGTTCCTGTTAGCGACATTCCAGAGGAAATTGAAATATGAAAGAGCGAAACAAATTTCTTGCTGCCATGGAAAACCTTCTGAAGTAAATAATCTCGCATGTGATCATAATATTTCGGATTTTATAGACAAAAATATTTAAAAACCTGTGTGTGGAGAGTGTGTAATTGAAGTCGTGTTTCTGTAGCCAATGGTCAAATTACATAAAATTTATTTATTTTAAACAATATATATATATTCATTTAAATTAAATGACAAATTTAAATTTTTAATTAGAATTTAATGTAAGCAATGTGAATTTAATGTTATTGAAAGAAGCTGATTTAAAGCCTACTGCTAATGAAAATCAAAAAAATTTATTCTAATTTATCAGTTTTTGATCAATTAACCAATTTTTATTAAAATTTATGTTTTTAAATATTAAATTTTAAACAAAATCTCTTCTACGCTTTGTTCATCTTAAACCTATTTAGCATAATTCTCATATCAGTTTTCACCATCAACAAATATCTAAATATTTCATAATATATAAAAATATATAAGAGAAATAGATTTACAGGGTACTCCAATAACCAGACATGTGAAGGTTTTTTTTTTATTTTGAATGGTTATTAATTTTTTATCCCTGAACTCTTTCCAAGATTAATGAAAATGCTAATTAATTAATAATAATTAATTAATAACAATAATATTAAATAATAATAATGAGATTCATCGATATTGGAAGCTCAGGTAAGAAAAAATTCAAAAAAGTAGCTGTCTCATTAAATACAATTTATTTTAAAATTTACCGATATTAAAATTGCAAAATTATTGAATTAATTTAGTATGTGCATGTCCTTTTGGATTAATTTATTATGTCCATATAATTTTTTATATCTTAAATATATAAAATACAATCATCGTTTTATGTGTATACATAAGTTAAAATAATGGAATTATAAATTCGTGATCGATTTATAATATTGAACTTATTTTAACATTTTAATATTATGCTGTACATATATACACTCAAGAGCCAAAACATTACCATTGACTAATTTCATCAAAGAATAATGAAATTGCCTGCTTTTTAAGTTTCTATAAAATTTATAATTCAACAAAATCGAACATACTACAATGTATGTACATATTATTATTCTGCACATATTATTATACTCGATTTTGTTATACGATGTTATTTAACTATAAAAATTTTGTCAAATAACTTTTAATTTGAATTTTTAAGTGAAAATAATAAACAATAGAGAATTTTTGCATACCGTACGTTAGTTACCGTAGGACGTCCGTTAGCTTTTTCTCCCTAGCGCGCATGCTCATAGGAAACTGAGCATGCGCGCTAGGGAGAAAAAGCGAATGGACGTCCTACGGTAACTAACGTACGGTATGCAAAAACTCTCTAATAATACTTATGTAACGATATAAATATTCTTGATCAATATTAAATCACATATTTGATATTTTAGTTATCTTTCCATAAAAAATTGGCAGAAGATTTATATTGTCAAGATTTTATTTTATCAAATTTAAGCAGCATTATTGTAATTACACTCAGTATTAAATTAATTACACATTCTCTTATTTTACTTTTTAGTAGGCCTTAGAGAAGACTTTATTTCTTGAGAAGTATAATTCTGTATTTTTACCAAATATTATGAAATAGAGTAAAGAAATTGAATAGAAAAGGTTTCACATCGTCATTTTATTATAGAAAAAAAGCTTAGGTTACTTGATTATTTTTTTCTACATTGTGAGTCTCATTATAAACTCATGTTCACATACTGATAGAGGATGAATGAACTGCATTGATTTGGGGAAGACTATCAGGATATATGCAGCACATTTGCCTGTCTCATTGAAGAATGTCCAAAAAAACCCTTTAAGGGAAGCCAATGCTTGACACTTTACGCACACTTTCAAAACAGTAAACGAGTGCCCATAATATTGAAAGAAGTGAATGAAATGAATAGAGTTAATGGACTTTAATCAGTTTTCATGCACGCTAACTGATCCAGTTACTACCTGACCACGGGTCGAACAGAAATATAAGAGGAAGAAAATGCACATAGAAGGACATTTAAAATAGAAAAAAATATATATAATTTTCCATGATATATTAAATTGATATGAATAAAAACAATCTAAAATAAATCGATTTAAAGGAAAATTAATAAATTTATGTTAAAATTGAAGTTTGTTATATTAATTACCTTCGTGATTTTTAATTAAATGAATGAATTATTATATTGAAGGATGGACACTTGTATACACTCAAGTGCCAAAACATTATGACCACCTGTCAATAGCGAGTTGGCCAACCTTTGGCACGCAACACAGCTTCAAACCGCCTTGGCATGGATTAATACCACCACTTAATACCAGTTAAATACCACTTCCACCTGATCACGCGCCTTTCACGTCATCCAGGCGAGTTCATTGCAAAATGTAGGGGGAGTCATAATGTTTTGGCTCTTGAGTGTATATATATGCAATTTTCAATTTTGCGTACATAAATCTTTTAACTTTTAAATAAACTACACTTAGTTTAAAATAAAATATTTGAGAATAAATATTTAGTTTTGTATATATTAAGTCTGTATAAAGGGCATTTAAATTATTATTATTATTTTTACTTTTCTCAAAATGTTATTTTTTAAACTTTATGTTGGCTGGAATAAAATCTATCCACATAGGAATTTAACATTTTTTTTTCTAAATTACTATCCTGTAACAAAGTACATGTTAAAGCAATTTTGGCTTACATTTTTATTTTTGGATTTTTATAGATACATTTTTAGTAATAAAAAGTATATAAAATTGGAATTTACAGATATTGCCGTTTTAAAAATGAATGCAATAAGCCATGATAAACTTAGTAGCTAAATCATATTGTTTAGAATATGCTAAACAAATTATTTTCATCGAATAAGACTTTATTTTCGCTGAGAATACCAAACCAAACTAATATCTCTTTAAGCTAAAAAAAAAAAAAATTTTTTTTTGATAAGTCATTTTTTTCACAGTTAATAATTTTATATAATTTCTTTTTTCTTTTAAGGGGTCTTTTTTTTTCTAATTAATATTTTTGTGTAACATTTCATTTTGTAAAAATTATTGCATACTGCATAATCTGACAATATTTCATTCATATTCCGCCCCAAATGACTTAAATTATGACTTATCAAATAGTAATTTAATTTAATTAACCATTTTTAGTCAATGATGTTAATTTTAATTCTCTAATGAATAATGGTGAAGAATTGTGTAATGATTTAAAATTACTTCCCTCTGTAAAAATTTTAAATCGCAAACGAGAAACATTTTCTATTTGGCAGATTTAAAAAAAAAATGCAAGATAATTCAAATTGTTGAAATATAAATCCCAATCAAGCACTTTTAAGACATACACAATGACACAATTTTCTTGCTTCCGTAGATTATTTGGAAATATTTTAATCATTTAATGATCTTACTCAGTCGAAGGAAAAAAAGTAACTTTGAAAAGTCTTTCAGGTTACACAAATCTTATCATTGTTGTTGAGAGAGGAGTTTTCGTGCTACTCCTCTTCACACTTGCTTGTTTCTTTTTCTTTTTAATTTTATGAATTTAACGAGCGAAAGGGTGAGGGAAAAGGCTACTGAAGGAATGTTCTATTAATTGTTAAATGTGAATAAGAAGAAGGAATCTTTGGAAATTTGGAAACTTGGATGCAATTTGATAATAAATAAAATGCTCCTATATTTGAAATCCCATACGAGCATTTGTTCTTTGTCTTCCACACAAAAAAATTTGAACAAAGCTCTTAATGGGATTCATCCCAATCCTAAAGGATTCGGAAGAGGAATGCCGATTTTGTGTTTTAACATGTGTTTTGGAGTGGAAAATCACGAAATATATTAGGCTATAACGTAATACATTTTTTATTTGTTTACTTTAAAGTAACAAATGTACAGACGAGCGGATGTTTAGTGGAAATGGAATCAACCCATCACAGCATCTTATCAAGTTTGGAGAATTAAAGGAAGGGAAGAAAGCTTTACGAAGAGCTTCCGTTTGCCAACTCTTGTAGCCTCAAAGATTGGTTTGCTTCCAGTTATTATGCGCGCATCATAAGAGGGATTTCAGTGTCATTTTTTAAATACATTTTCCTTTTCCCGAGAAGATAAAATGGTTACTTACGTCGCCTAAAATAAAGAGCAGGATAACGTAGAATCATTGTAACTTATGAAAGGATGACAAGAAACTAAATTTTACTTATAACATATTATTTATTTTATTTGCATTTATAGCATATGTAGCATTATAATTGATGTGCATTATTTGAGTTGATTAACATCTAGTTTGATTTATGTAATGGGCAAGTGCAAAATCTATAAATTTATATTATAAAAACAATTCTTATCAAATATATTATCTTTATAATTAATCTTCTCAAATATATCTTATCTTTGTTAATATATTAATGAAAAAAAGGGGTTTTTATTAACTTAGATGGGATAATTTAATTATTCTGTTGATATTTGCTATACATTTTAATTAATAATATTATTATTAATGTCAGTCAAAACAGTATTGCCACATGACCAAACTCATTATTATATATTAGTATATTACTAACTATTATTGTACTGGATTATTATAAACGTTTTTTAATCAATGCTTTCAAATTCAAATCTTTCAGATATTATGATTCAGAATTGCCGGATAATTTTATTAAGTTAACTTAAATTAATCACAATATCATAGCATGTTCTAACCCTAGCTTTTTATCCGCAATCTAGGCAAATCATTAGTCTAACAAATATTTCATTTAAATTAAAAAGAAACCATATTGATTAAACGACTTTCTTTTTTAAATAAAATTTTTGAAATGGTCTTAGGGTGTAAAAAATTAAATGGTGTATTATAACTTATATCCTTACTTCCTATTACTTGCATTTCCTATTTCATTGATATTTTTCATACCAGTATAATATCACAAACCTGAGTTAACATTTTAAATAGTAATATTATGCAACCAGGGTATCATCATGTTCATTAAAAGGCACTTAAGTTTTCAGAAAATGTCGTTTAAATAAAACTTTAACACAATTTGTAAAGTTTAAAAAAAATTTCAATACGAAAATATTCCCAAAAGAAAGAGTAATTGAATACTTTTGGTGGAATATATACCATTCAACTAATTGAAGAAGAAAAAAAAATTTCTTTTTTTAGTTTTCAAACACATTTTTTCTTTGTAAAGGATCAAATAATTTGAATAAAAATAGATAAAGATTCTTAATGAAGTTTTTTTTTTTTTTCAAATGTAACATAGGATTTTGAAAATCTGTTTGCTTGTTTGCGCTTTGTACAAATGCACATTCTTTAACATGAAGTTTTCGAATTTGACACGTACATAGGCTATGTTCAAGTTTTAAAGAACTTGGAATTTCCCTTTTTTTACCTGATTTCCTCCCCTTAAATTCCACAAAGGATAAGCTAAAGGGAGGGTTCGAATACTTTGTTCTGAGTCCCATAGAATTTTAAATCTTCCTAATAAATCTTCCCAATCAATTAGAAATAATCTTCCCCTGCGATGGATATTCTCCTAAGATACACATTGTTTAGTGTAAAATCTGAAAACAAATAAAATTTAAACAAAATTAAATGCATGAAAACAAGCTACGTTTTTACAAAACTGTAACCACCTAGCTCAGCCGCAGATGTGGAGAAGAGGGGGTAACTGCATCATGGAGCGCTGGGGGTTAGAATTTAATTCAATCTTCTATTTCTTATTTTATAACTTCTTTTCAATTGAGACGGGAAATTTCAGGTAACTCAATTAGTGTTCTTTACAAAAGAAATTCATCAAAGTCTGTTGAAAGTTGATTTGACAATTGATTTTTTTTTTTATCACGGCTAATATAAACAAAATTGTGATAGCCTAATAGTATAGACTCTTAATTATCCAAATCTCTGGTTCTCGCTTTATATTTAGGAAATATGTTGCCCTCATTAAATTTCAAATATTGTGCATTCAAAGTTATACAAAAAATTAAAGAAATTCTGAATCCCTTTCCTTAATATGTTAAACTTTAAAATAAAATTTTAAACTTTATGTGAATCTATTCACATAAAGTTTAAAATTTTAAATCAATAAATTAACACGATAGGTAATCAACTTTTTTAATAATTTATTTCACTTTTAATTCTTAAATAGTTTTAGTAAAGAGTATATATTTGTCTAAAAATATTCAAAAGAGGGCGCTTTGTACTTAATTCGATTAACTTTTATAAAATTACGTAAAATATTGTTTACACACATTTAATTACTTGGAGTCAATTAATCAATAACATATTTGTTGCATTTCACATCAACTTCAAAATAATCATGCAATATTGAATCATTAATGTTCAAAACTAATCTAACTTCTAACCGTTATAGCAATAATTGGATATTTTACTTATTTTTATTAAATTTCTTAAATATTTAAATTTTCTTTTTTTTTCTTCTTTTTTTTTACATCTGAGTAATAAATTTTCTATAAATTTCAAGAAGGAGGTCAATCAAGATTTTCTTACTTTTAAGAAAAAAATCTGAATCCGAAAGATTGTATACTTAAACATAATAATAATTTTTTAAACGATTAAGTAAAGTATGTAATTAAAATGGAAATATTTTTTAAAATATTAAAATTTTGCTCTAGTAATTGAACTTCTCAATAATATCGGTAATATTAACGTATTTTTGGATTCTAATTTGAGGAGAAGGAAATAAAATTAAAATAGATTAAAAGAAATTAAGGAAATATAAATATATTCTCTAGGATACATTTAAATGTTATACAATATCCTAGAGCAGGGGTGGCCAACCCGCGACCCGCCTTGAAGACCCGCCACAAAAAAATTTTTTTATCTTTTACAAATATATTTATTTTATAATGGCCAAAGTAGAGAAAACCAATGTATTAAAAAAAATACGTATGTATGCATCCATATATTAAAAAAATTACTGTCGGAATGATGAGAAAAAATTAATTTTGACGTGACATCCATTACGATGTGTAAATACCCAAATGGAGATCGATTTGCAAAAACAAAGTAAAAAAAGTGGAGAAACACATATCGCACTAGTAAAAAAAGTATTATTGAATGATTTAATTTTTTTATTTGATTTATATTTATATATTTTTTATATTTCATTTTTAATGTTATATATTTCTCTACGATGTGCGTTTAGTATCATTAGTATTATATTAACTATGTTTACATGTAAGAATAATAGTAAAAGCAAAAATAATAACTCATTATGTTTCAATTATTCACTTCAAAAAATGCCTTTAGTGGTTCTAAATCTAATATGGGGATATATGATTTTTTTATACGGCTCGCAGAGTTAGACTGCATTTCCAAAGTGGCCCACACGATCATTGGGGTTGGCCACGCCTGTCGTATTGTATAAATTTAAATGTTCAAGAATTATAATAAAATTTAAAAAAATATAGTAATTAAAGGCATTTATTACTTTAATAAGAAGCCACCAGCACCTGGATGCTCAAACGGACTTTAGCGTCTAATGAAATATATCACAAAGGTAGGAGAGAGAGAAACGTAACGAACATGGAATATGGAGGTGGGAAAGATTCATTTATTGCAAACGAAATGCCGGCCTTATATTTGAAACCCAGAAATAATATAGAAAAAAAAATTACATTGTTAATGCAATCGCCTCTTGCTTCGCTGACTTGTTGTTTTGTAATAGAAATTCCACAGCGAAAAATTTCATTTTAAAATATTTTATGACAAAACTTAACAGTACAATATTCATTAAAAAGTTATTGCAGATTTATTAATAATTATGTTTGAAAACAATATGAAATTATTGATAACACAACAGTCGTTATGCACTGCGTCGTAATTTGTTTTTCCTAATATCTTTACCCACTTAATATAAATCTCGACATCTTTTATTTAATTTTTTTAGATATAGAATTGTTTTAGATTAGAATTATCCTACAATATTTCAAGGCTACGAACATTACATATTCAAAACATTAATATATAAATTAAAAATATGAATTAAATAAAGGTTGAATTTTCAATATTAAATATAAATAAAGAAAGGTAAATTATAATCACATTTCATTATAATCTGGAATATGGTGCAACATTAAAATTATTGCATCTAGTTAATTAAATAATTTATATAAATATTAATATTATTGTCGTATCAATAAGGATATCTATATATATTTTGTTTTATAATAAAATTGTTTATATTTATTGTATAATTTATCTGTAATGATTTTATGTGGGTCTCTTGCAAAGGTTTATGTGAATGTCACTAGTCCTTAGAGGATTAGAATCCGATCTGTTCAAAGGAATGACCAGTTTAAGGAGGAAGTGTTGGAAAATTTAGACGAGTGCCGCGGTACAGAGTATAGCAGAAGCAATAATCACTACATTTTAAGTTAATTTTAAGAAAGTAAATTTTATTGTACATAAAGGTAAAAAAGAAAAACTGTACAAAAACCATACTTTTGGTTTTAACTTAATTATGATCAAATCATGTTACCTGCAACCAGCCGAACATCGAGCTAATAATACTTGATTAACATATAAATTTATACTTCCTTGGCGACGTCACAACTCATTACATGCCTTCAGCATATGACGTCGGTTCCGGATGTAAAACGAAAGTGAAATATTTGCATAATTTTCAATACTTTGGCCAACAGGAAGTAGGTCTTTTGCCGCATCTGCTTCTGAAAGTGATATTCCTGTGAGGTGTTTTAATTTGGCGGGACATGATCAAGAACGAAGGTTTATCAAGACAGTTAAGACATAGTTACCTGAGCTCGATTATTTATGCATGGCTTGTCTTTGAAGAACACAGACAGATTCATTTGTCTGTGGATATTTTAATAAACATGTGCTTTGGAAAACTATGCAAAATGGACTTGCCTCCTCTTCGTCCTGATTTAGAGTCGGGCCAGCAACCCACCCATGAAAGGGCTTACAGCCCAGGGAATAATTTCAGGGCCCAATTTCCATCAAATACTGAGTGAAGGGCGTGTGGCCTGGAAAGACTTAAAAATGGATATTGGAGACAATGAGAGAGGTGTTCTTTGGAGCTGGCTGAAAGGAAAACAGACAGAATCAGCAGAAGGCAGAATGAGCTCCTGACTGTTGTTCGTCCAGCGACTGAGAGATACTCAATTTCGGGGCAACGAACAGAAGATGTTTGCCTCCGAAAGAAAACACAGCAAGTTAGCAAAAAGTATCGATGCATAAAGATCTAACTTCATAGTGAGCGGCTTCTCTAAGTGTGCCCTATTCTCGTAAGTTTCATACATTTTTCGATGAAATAAATAACTGTAATAGAAAAAGTTCTACTTTGCCAGCAGCTGCCCTATGCACAAGCAAAGGGTTATGGGCATAAGCACAAGCTTATAAAGGGCGCTCATAAAGCTCATAAAGGGCATATGCACAAGCAAAGGGTTTGGGCTGAAGATTTTTGCACCTCTATTATAATGAGATGTAGGGATACTTATTTTTTTTATTAATTGTTGCGATAGTATATTGTATACATTTTATATTTGATTAAGGCTGATTAGAAATTCACTTGTGCAAATCTAACTTTAAATGTATTGCTTATATTAACTTAAATTGTAAATATTAATAAATACATTTTTATTTATATTTAAAATCATGAAATTTGATTTTGATTTATTTCGTGTGTGTTTGTTTTCTTTTACAACTTGTTAAAATCTGTGAAAGCATTCGAACTTGCGGGTTTATATGTGATATGTATTATTGCGAATTTCTAGATATATTGCTTTTAAATGGGTTATTGCGGAATTCTTAGTGTTTAATGTGAGTGTTGACAAAGCTGTTTAGTGTGTTATTTTTAGGAACGAGTAATTGCATATGTAAGGACTTAAGGTTGTGTAACAAGGCCACTTTATTTTGATGTGTATCTTTTCCCGAAATAAATGTATAAAACTCTTAACGAAAAGTTTGTGAATGCAAGCCGCTAACATACGTGGTCATTGTCTCTTTATTTCTCAAAGCAGTGACTGCAACGACCGCCAATAATAAATACAAACCTAAATCCTACGTCATGCTAGATACGCACGTAACCACTGAGTCACTAATTGGACTACTTTTAGGTTTAAATTATTTGTTGTGTCAAACTACTGTGTAATTATCTCAAAAAAAGTTATTCAAGCAATTAAAGGTGTTAATAGCTTGGATAACTTTTTTATTAAAGGCCTTTACAATATAAAAAATTTGCAGAATTTTTAAATTAAAAGAAAAATTAGAAACATTAATTTAATTTTATTTATTTTGCCTGCTTTAATAACTAATACGATTCAATGTATTGAAAATGTAAGAAAAAATGAAAATAGAAAAAAAAAACATCAATCACATAATAACATGCAAAACCAAGCTGTCCCTTGAAGCAATCATTCAAAAATTGTGGCTATAAAATTTGGGCTCATCGTAACAGACATTCGCAAACAGTAACTGTGTAACTTTGAGTTTGCTATATATAATTCTTTCTAGTGAAAATTTACTTAAGTGAAAGAGCCCAGAAAAAACGAAATATATATATATATATATGAACTACACTTAAGAAATCAAGTTACATGTTTTTGCAATTTAATAAATACTTTAATTTAATTTAAAAATACATTAAAATAAATACGGTGTATTATTTAAACCAAATTCTTTCGAAGCAGTCTCACAACAAGAGGTCAGAATATACAATGGCAAATTGCATTAGTAAAGAAAGTTCTACTTCACTAAGAAATGCAGAGCAAATAATGTTGAGATAGCCAATAAAATGGTGGTCAGTTCATCAACAAAAACAGTAGGAATTTTGACGACAGTTGTAATTTGATAGAAAGCCAGGAGAGTGACGGATCAAGAGTTACTGCTTCTGAAAAAAAAAACAAGTAATATAAAAACAATTTTTTTAAAGTCAATTCCTACTTTTTTTTCACTCTATTACAGAAAGTCCATTATAAATAATTTTCATTCATTTATTTAAGTTTATCTGGCACCATCTATGAGTAGGTACATGCAATTTAAATGTAAAAAAAACCATATATATATATATACACTCAAGAGCCAAAACATTATGACCCCTCCCCCCCTATATTTTGCAATGAACTCGCCTGGATGACGTGGGAGGCACGTGATCATGTGGAAGTGGTATTTAACTGCTGCTGGAGAGTCTGAAGAATCATTCTTTCACTTACTTCTGTGTGTGATGGGAAAGGCTGCGGATCTAAGCGACTTTGATAGAGGGCAGATTGTAATGGCTCGAAGGCCCTGAACAAGTATTTCCGAAACTGCACGACTCGTGGGTTGTTCGCGATCTACAGTTGTTAGTACTTACGTGCGTGACCGTTGCTTAAACATCTGGTACAATCTGTTTCCGGCCATCTACCAAGGACTTGTGGCATCCATGCCAAGGCGGGTTGA
This sequence comes from Caerostris darwini, assembly GCA_021605075.1. Classification (NCBI taxonomy): domain Eukaryota; kingdom Metazoa; phylum Arthropoda; class Arachnida; order Araneae; family Araneidae; genus Caerostris; species Caerostris darwini. The sequence goes on along the minus strand of BPLQ01005586.1, from coordinate 25,721 downwards.
AGCTGTGTTGCGCGCCAAAGGTGGGCCAACTCGTTATTGACAGATGGTCATAATGTTTTGGCTCTTGAGTGTATATGTATATGTAGTGTGTGTGTGTGAAAGAATTGTTTGGAAATAGCCTCAATCTCGTTCTGTTATAATGCATTTATTACTTAGAATGCTGGTTGATAAGAGGCTTTATGCTATTGTGAGGGTTTACACTCAGTTTCAGGAAATGATTTTATTAAACGTGATGTAAAGAAATCTAAATGCATTAAAATGGCGAAACTGTGTTTGAGAGGTGAGTGAGGGGAAATAAAAAATTTTAACTGTTTTACGTAAGGTTTACTCATTTACTTTCTGAAAAGAACTTTCTTTCTTACTTACTTTCCTTAAGAACTTACTTTCCTTTTATCTCACTAAACAATTCACTTAAGCTGAAAAATTTCTTATAAAACTCTTTCACTTTTCTAGTCTCAAGAACCGTTAAGCAGGTATCCGAAAGGTTGGGTTGAAGTCAGTCATTTCACAGGTTTCAATACATTTGCTAATTTTATTTGACACATTACAAATGACGATTTATATACACAATATATAATATTAAAAATGCAGACGGTAAAAAGTTAAACGCTTTAAACGCTAAGCCTATACTGAAAACGTTTTAAAATAAAAAATAAAAAGGAATTTTCACTTTTTTTCATTCTCAAAAAACCGATAAAAATTTTTTTAAGTAAAGCAACCAAAAATGCCAGAATAAAACCCCATTCCTGTAACACTTATTTAAAAAAAAACTGTGTGTTTTTTTTTAAACTAAATTTTCTTAAATTATTTTCTTATTTTTATTTTAATTTAAAATAAATTTGTTAATCCCTCTGACAATTTCTTCCAATGTTTAATTGTTAAACTTTATTTAAATTTTATTAACTTATCGCATATTTTGTAATTGATTCTTCATATTATTACTTATTAAACTTAGTTACTTAAGTGTCATCCCTTCTTTCATTGCTCAAATAAACTTTTTCATACACATTTCAAAGCTTTTATCATGAAACTTATTGCTTATAGTAGTTTAATGAATTCTTGAACATTTTTTTATGTAGATGATGTTTGAAATTCACAAGTTTGTGAAATTTTTTTTAAAAATTAGAATTTATAAATATATACATTGAAGTGACAAAAGTCATGGGATAGCAATATGCAAATTTTCTGATGGCAGTAGCATCGCGTAGAATAGGTATAAATGCGCAGCGCTTTCGCAGAGCTTTCATTTCTGTTCAAGTTATTCATGTGAAGAGGTTTTGACGTGATGATGACCGCACGACGGGAATTAACAGACTTTGAACGCGGAATGTTAGTTGGAGCTAGACGCATGGGTCATGCCATTTCGGAAATCGTTAGGGAATTCAACATTCCCAGATCCACTGTGTCAAGAGTGTGCCGAGAGTATGAAATTTCAGGCATAACATCCCACCATGGACAGCGCAGTGGTCGACCGCCTGCACTTAACGACCGAGACCGGCGACGTCTGCAAAGAGTCGTAAATTCTAACAGACAAGCAACACTGCGTCAAATAACCGCAGAAATCAATGTGGGACGTACAAGGGACTTGTCTGTTAGAACTGTGCGGAGAAATTTGGCTTTCTTGGGCTATTCCAGCAGAAGACAGACTCGAGTGCCTTTACTGACAGAACGACATCGCTTGCAGCGACTCTCGTGGGCACGTGAGCATATCGGTTGGTCCCTAGATAGGAAAACCGTGGCCTGGTCCGATGAGTCACGATTTCAGTTGGTAAGAGCTGATGGTAGGGTTCGAGTGTGGCGCAGACCCCACGAAGCCATGGACCCAAACTGTCAGCAAGGCACTGTTCAAGCTGGTGGTGGCTCCGTAATGGTGTGGGCTGTTTTTTTATGGCATGGACTTGGTCCTCTGGTGCGACTGGACCGAACATTGACTGGAAATGCATATGTTCAGCTACTTGGAGATCACTTGCAGCCATTCATGGACTTCATGTACCCAAACAACGATGGGATTTTTATGGATGACAATGCGTAATTGCATTTTTAATCAAACAATCGTTTTTATAATTTACAATATTTTAAGATTTAAAGTAGAGAAAGTTAATTCTTGCCGAATGCTCCAGATCCTCATTAAAAAATTACAATTTATAAATATATACAGATATATATATATATATATATATATATATATATATATAGATACAAAACTAAAAAAATAACGCATAAAATGATAATACACTAACCATTTATTTATTTCATCCTTTATATTTTGTTAAATTAATAAATATATTTTAAATTACATTATAAAATAGCTGTATATACATCAAAAATAATTATTTGCATATTCACTGCTAATTATGGAAATTAAAAAATAATCAACATCAATCTCTAAGGGCAATGGAGTGTACAATATTTTTGGTTAGTCCGTCTTTAGCCAACACAAACAAACTGGATGGCTTACCCAAATGCCACGTATAGTTGGGAAAAACATGGTGTGCCCAAATCTAAGCCACAAACAGATATCGTTTGGGCTTGCGAATTATTGATTGTCATTGTGAATGCCAATCTAATAGGTAATTGAATACGTTTGAATTTAATTGGCACATCTGAAGGAATCATAGGGATTCGTGGCAGTAATATATTTTCGTCTCGGTACTTCGTCTCGGCCATTCAAAATGCTGGCTTCGGTATCGTTTTTCATTAATTTTTAATGACTAATCGTGTTCCATTGCGCAGCAGTGGTGGGTTCAAATTACGATTCAAAATAACCGGAGATCCAACCTTTAATTGTAAATGATGCGGTGGCATGCCTGGCAAATCTAATGAATTCAAAAACTCAATTGGATAATTTACAGCTTCATTGGCATCGCAAACTCTATCGATAGATTTGTATGTCACCAAGTCCCCTGGCAACAACTGTCGTATCTTGGAATTTAAACCATTGACGTCCACATTGTTTGCTGCCAAAATTGCTCTTTCTGCCAACCAATCAAGATTTTTGAATTGTGTGCATACATCGGGAAATATATGGTCGCTGAGATTATTTGCGAGTCGATGATTGTGCAGAAATCTGTGGGCAATTTTATGCATCCAGTATTTTCATGTACAGCAGCTTTTTCCGTCGCCAATATCTAACAGTTGTTTTGAGAATGTTTCAGCGGATGGATCTTGAAGCATTTGATCGCGCATGTTTACTTTTAGTTGAAATGTTTCAACATTACGCCACAGTGGCGATGATTTTAAGCAAGCGTCATCAGCGTACGTTGAACATAGGATGATAGGAAGTGTTTGCCTGAAATCATCTGAAAGGAGTAACAGAGTGCCTCCAAATAGTTTGTCGTTGTTTTTTATATACTTCAATGTCCTATTCAATGCCTCTAGCGATTGTGTGCCATAGTGTAATCATCCCATATGATAATTTTGCACTGTTTCAGCACTGTGGCCATGGACGATTGTTTCTTTATATTGCATACTGCATCTGGGTTATTTTGAATATTCAGTGGCAGCTTAAATGCTGAATGAGCTGTTTTGCCACCATCTAATAAAGTTGCTGCAATCCCAGATGATGCAACGGCAATCGATAGCAATCAATTCTTCATTGTACATTGCGTCGCTGAATGATATCGTTAGATCGTTACACCTTGTACGATGTCGATGCAATATATCTTCAGTCATTGAATCTTTGTGATTATCCCACAACGTTTGTTCTCGAGCCGGGAAACATGTAGTCAACACTATAGCGAATAGTAGACGAATTTGTGTTCCTGTACAGCTTAATTCTGCTTCAGTAAGCATATTGTCAATGATTGTCGTCTTCTAGCAGGCCTACTGCAAGGCATGCATCTTTATACATTGAATACTGTTGTCCATTTACTTTACGTATATCTTGAAATGACAATGGGCCGGTGACATTAATCAACAACAGTCGCAGATAAAAGCACTCAGTCTGCCTTGGATTGACTGTATATACACAATCCAAATTATTTGATTTGAATAAATCGGGGCATCCATAAACTGGTGTGCCTTGCTTGCGGAGCATCTATTTTTTTGATTGAGTAAATAGAGTGGTACTTCTGAATATAGTAGTGTTTGTGCGAAGGCACCAAAAGCATCCACACTACTACACAATTCAACCATTCAAAAAATTCGGTGAGTGTAGTTTTTGGTGGATTTATGACACGATAAAGCGCTATTTCATTAGTGAAAAATGCGCGCTGGCCCTTTTCAAGATGAACAGCTAAATGGATAACTGCTGGATCCCGTTCATGAATTGGGAAACCGAATATACGACAGACAGCTTCATTGGAGCTGATGTACCGGCCAATTTGGTAACTCGTTATTTCATCCTTGTTATTCAATGGAGGATTCACATTGGTATTTTCAATTCTACATACAGCCATATCACTTCCTTTATACACATACTTGCAAATATATTTGATGCTCTTTACCGAACTGCAGAACTCAACATTAATATGAGCATTGAACGTTTTGTTCAGCAGAGGTGAATATGGTACAACCCATCGATTGTCAATCTCAATTTCTACACTACTGATAGTTTTAGTAAATGATTGCCTGCCATTATCGGTACTTCTTCGACGATATATTGAATACCCGTCGACATGTGTGACCGTATCGTTGGTGAAATCTTTAGGAAAACGCTTTGTAGATTTTCCATTTACCATGCAAGGCGATGAACGATCCAGATGGCCGCATGGGCCGTGAATCATGTTTGTAGCGACAATATCAAACAATAATTGATCAGTAGACCGATTTGGAATTTCTGCAAAAATTAAACTATTCAGCACGTATTTTGTCGAAGAACCAAATCAAAATGTGAGCATGGGGTAATCCTCGCTTTTACCACTTAACCGAATACATCCAGCAACGCGTAGGGCCAAATATATGTAATTACGTAATGAAGCCGATTAAAGAGTTTAATTTTTATCTAAACACAACTGCTGTAATGTCATGACTAAAAAATTTTTAAAAAATCACTACATTGTTACCGATTACATTGTTTTGCAAAAAAAATTTTTAAAAATATTTAGGTGTGGGCCACCCTTATCAATTAGGGGTTTAAAAAATAGTTTACGACCGATTCGCAGACCTACCAAATATAAACAAAAATTTTCATAAGAATCGGTCAAGCCTTTTCGGAGGAGTTTGGCAACAAACACTGGTGACACGAGAATTTTATATATTAGATATATATTACAAAACTAAAAATATTTAAATCTTCTCACTTCAATAGAATTCATAGTAATTTTATGAGCCTTTACTGAGCTTTATTTGCATTTTTAATCAAACAATCGTTTTTATAATTTACAATATTTTAAAATTTAAAGTAGAAGTTAATTCTTGTAGAATGCTTCAGATCCTCATTAAAAAATTACAATATATATATATATATATATATATATAAAAAACTAAAAATATTTAAATATTTTCTCTTAAATAGAATTCATAGTAATTTTATTAGCTTTTTCTGAGTTTTATTTGCATTTTTAATCAAACAATCGTTTTTATAGTTTACAATATTTTAAGATTTAAAGTAGAGAAAGCTAATTCCTGTCGAATGCTCTAGATCCTCATTAAAAAATTACAATTTATAAATAAATATATATATATATATATATATATATATATATATATATTATAAAAATCAAAATATTTAAATCTTTTCTCTTAAATAGCATCAATAGTAATTTTATTAGCCTTTACTGAGTTTTATTTGGCATTTTTAATCAAACAATCGATTTTATAACTTACAATATTTTAAGATTTCAAGTAGAGAAAGTTAGTTCTTTCATTTTCAAATTTCATTCATTTCCCTGCATCATAATTAGCCCATTATTTATTTGTTCTGTTTTCGCCTTTACAAAATTTATGCCATTATTTATTATTTTCGTAGTTTCCTCCACTTGCAATTTAATGCGTGGCGTTTCTTCGATGCAGTTTAATCCAATAAATGGGTAATCTTTAGCATAACCGATATGCAAAATATCCTTGACCCTAGCATACGCAATATATGGTAAATCTAAAAAGGTGCGCCCGACTAATAAATCAACGGCACGTTGTTCCCAAGTGGTCACCCACCCAAGTTCTGAGCGCCCAATGATGCTTCACTTCGGTGATCTAACGAGAACCGGTATATTCACCATGGTACGGCCGTTGGCTGCAATATATGGTAAATCTAAAAAGATGCGCCCGACTAATAAATCAACTGGTTGAGCTGAATCTGGAACAATTAAAACGGGAATATCATTTCCCACTACTTCACCTATTTGAAAATATACGACTGTTGCTCCTAAACTCTTCAAAACTGGACATTTTTGATTCCCAAAGGAATAAAGATCTTTTTTGCAAGGCTTCATATTAATTCCTAGACGTTCTGCAAGTGATTCTTTCAATAAACAAGAAGAAGCACCAGTATCTAGCAAACAACTAACAGAACGATTATTAATTGTAGCATTTCTCAAATACTTGTCAGCAGTTACGGACGATTCATGGTCAATCACACTTAAACTAATTTCTTTTTTATTCTTTGAGCAATATTTTTTAATGCCCCTTTAAACCACATAAAGTACAAGGATTTGGGCAATCTTTTGAGATGTGTACTTGCTTAACAAATTCTTCGTCATAATTTTCACTACTTGTTATTAATCTTTTAATATTAACTATGACAGCTTCCGGTGGAATCGTTACACCGAGTTCTGTTCCTAATTCTATAAGATCACTTTTACGACATTTTCAAAGGAACGACATTTTGATACTTATAATTTTTTTTTTTCAAACTTGAGTATATTTTAATACTTGAAAAACACTTTAATAGTTGAGAAATACTTTAATACTTGAGAAATACTTTAATACTTGAGAAATACTTTAATACTTGAGAAATACTTTAATACTTGAGAAATACTTTAAACATATATATCAACTTGAAAGAAATATTCAGTACTTCAAAATATTAACACTCAAACTTCAACGTAGAAAGAAAATCATTTATCCTTTTTTTCCTTTACTACTCAAAACGTAATTCATATCAGATTGTAGATTTCGAATCCCACTTCTGATAAAAAATGTTATCTTCTTTTTCTTTTCTCATTAATAAACACAACTTTCAGTTGATATACATAAAATATTTATTCACATTCCAAAATACTTATTCGAGCAATCGCCCGCCATCAGCAAATCCGTCGCGTTCCTTTTTCTGCTCTTGCTGTTACTTTCGAATCCCCGGATCAGACAACAGCCTTATATGAAGTTACAGGAGGAGGAGTTATGGAAGAGTCTCTTGTTCGTGGCGCCATCTGTTGTCATTTATAATGAAAAATTGTTTACATATATTACAAAACTAAAAATATTTAAATCTTTTCTCTTAAATAGAATTCATAGTAATTTTATGAGCCTTTACTGGGCTTTATTTGCATTTTTAATCAAACAATCGTTTTTATAATTTACAATATTTTAAGATTTAAAGTAGACAAAGTTAATTCTTGTCATATGATCCAGATCCTCATTAAAAAATTACAATTTATAAATCTCTCTCTATATATATATTACAAAACTAAAAATATTTAAATCTTTTCTCTTAAATAGAATTCATAGTAATTTTATTAGCCTTTACTGAGCTTTACTTGCATTTTTAATCAAACAATCGCATTTTTAATTTACAATATTTTAAGATTTCAAGTAGAGAAAGTTAATTCTTGTCATATGCTCCAGATCCTCATTAAAAAATTACAATTTATAAATCTCTCTCTATATATATATTACAAAACTAAAAATATTTAAATCTTTTCTCTTAAATAGAATTCATAGTAATTTTATTAGCCTTTACTGAGCTTTATTTGCATTTTTAATCAAACAATCGTTTTTATAATTTACAATATTTTAAGATTTAAAGTAGAGAAAGTTAATTCTTGTCATATGCTCCAGATCCTCATTAAAAAATTACAATTTATAAATCTCTCTATATATATATATTACAAAACTAAAAATATTTAAATCTTTTCTCTTAAATAGAATTCATAGCAATTTTATTAGCCTTTACTGAGCTTTACTTGCATTTTTAATCAAACAATCGCATTTTTAATTTACAATATTTTAAGATTTCAAGTAGAGAAAGTTAATTTTTGTCGAATGCTCCAGATCCTCATTAAAAAATTACAATTTATAAATCTCTCTCTATATATATTACAAAACTAAAAATATTTAAATCTTTTCTCTTAAATAGAATTCATAGCAATTTTATTAGCCTTTACTGAGCTTTATTTGCATTTTTAATCAAACAATCGTTTTTAATTTACAATATTTTAAGATTTCAAGTAGAGAAAGTTAATTCTTGTCGAATGCTCCAGATCCTCATTAAAAAATTACAATTTATAAATCTCTCTCTATATATATATATTACAAAACTAAAAATATTTAAATCTTTCTCTTAAATAGAATTCATAGCAATTTTATTAGCCTTTACTGAGCTTTACTTTTGCATTTTTAATCAAACAATCGCATTTTTAATTTACAATATTTTAAGATTTCAAGTAGAGAAAGTTAGTTCTTGTCGAATGCTCCAGATCCTCATTAAAAAATTACCAATTTAGAAAAATAATATTTTTAAAAACGTATTTTATTTCTTATATTCAACAATTAATAATTTTTCTTTTATTTAACAAAATATCATGTATAACCCAACATTGTTATCTGCATATATTTTTAAAATATTAGATATTGTTTACAGTAGAATCGACTAAAAGTCATAAATATGATCCAATTGTATATGATTTATAAGTGGTTGCTAAAACAAAGGATTTGCGATTTAAAAAGTTGTCAAACTTTTGATTTCGTAACAACGATGTTAAAGACTCGAATAAATGAAACGAAGGGGATATCAAGAAATAGAAACATTTAAACAAATTTTCTAAAAATAAATTCTTAGTAGTTTAAAAATTATAAATTCTGTACAATTTAAGAAAATACTTTAAAAGTGTTTCTTAAACGATAGTGAAAAAAACATAAATGGATAATTCACGTGAAAATAAAAACTTTACATCAAAGATTTGCTCGTTTAAAATTATTTTGTTTATGTATAAAGTCTGTTAAACGATAATTACCTTTTAGAAAAAAATATGGACGTGCAATTTATTTTGGCTATATTATGCCTGCATTCATTAATTTATGGTAATATTGAATAATTTATCAAGGACTATTAAAAAATATTATAGAATATTTGGAATACAATACAGTACATTCTCAGATCCACACAACGAAATGTTTACTTGTGTAATTTCTACACGATACAAAATAATACAGATACAGATTGAATTATAACGTACAGAAAAATGGAAGAACTATCTATGAGCTTTCCTAAGATGAAAACAATTAAGAAAAAACTTTTTGATTTTTTACAGAGCGAACACTTAGCAGCATCCAATCGATGGCATTTACATCGAGATATCATCAGGTGAAAACGAGGCAACAACAAGTGGACGAAAAAGCGAAGGAGCCGAGCAGCTCAGATGTTAAGCTGCTGCATTAACAGCCAATCGATAAAGTTGCGAAATCCTTTGAAAATGGTGTAGCTTTCAGAATTAAAATTTTCGCCCTTTGTTGCATCGCAAAACATGAGCAAAAACTCGTTCAATACGACACTTCCTCAATTTCGTAGTTTTTACTTATTATTGAATACACAAACCATTCGAATTACTTTTTATTTACACTCACCACACTATTAATATGGCATTATTAATAATTGCCGTTTTCATTTATTTATGAAATGTTAAAAAACGTTCTGTTTTGCAATATATTTGTTTTATTATTATCGAAACCTCCAAATCGATGTGACGAAAAGGAAAAATGTTTTTGGCATGAATTTTTAAAATATGGAAAAAAATTATGTAAAATTGGAAAGAACACATTTCTTATGTGATTAAGAAAAACTAATGAGGTTCTTTTAAAATAAAAACTTTATGGTCACCTTCTTTGAGTGTTTTCAGTCTTCGAAATTATCATCTATACACATTCATTTGCTTTCCGTAAAATCATAACAATATGTAAGCTTCATACAGCAAAACTTTTGAAACTATGAAGCAACGAGAAAGAGATATAAATGTTTTATCAGGTTTCTAACAAATGCATTTTGAAATGTACAAAATTTATAATTATGAAATCACCAATATAAATGTAATATATTTCAAATATTTATACATGAAAAGAATAATTGTTTTTGACTACTTTATTTGCATTTATATTCTGTGACGGTGGAAAAAAATGTAAAATTTATTTTTTTTACTATATATTTATCTTAAGAATACAATCTTTCAATATTTTTAATTAGAAAATCACGAGGAGCTGTCTCTTTAGAAGAAATTGGAAAAAAATGAAAATCTATTGTAAGTTTAAGAAAATATAACTTTACTCTAACAAATGGTGACATAATTTGAAATAATTGAAAGTATATTTGATAGGACAATTTATAAATCAATTCAAGTTAAGGGGATTATTATAAGCAATTACTCGATAGATATTATTTAATTTTTATTACTAGTTTAAAAAAATATATATATATATTGACAAGATTACAAATTTTAAATAAAAAGTTTGTTAAAATTTTATTTTGAGTAAGTGACAAGTTGAAAGGAGTAAAAAAAATCTAGCAACTGAGCAAAAATATTCTAATTTAGTGTTGAGTAACAAAGCGACTTGCCATTAAAAATAAAAATTGTGAAATCCGTTTAATCTAACAGCTTTTTATACCATATATCTAAACTAAATTGTACAAAATATTACAAGTTCAATATATTAAACAGAAATAGTGTGAAAACAATAAATATCTCAATCAATAAGCTGTCAATTTTCACGAAACATTATGTCTACAAAAAGCAGGCACCACATTCGTTTAATTCATAAATAAATGCATTGATCAAAATAAAATTTAAAGCAAACTACAACTTTACTGTCGTGGTATACTTTGAAATTAATTTTTAATATCCCTAAGCGATTTCAAATTATAATTATGTATTAAGTAATAATATTAATAATTTAATATTAATATTTTTATACCAAATTTGGCGATAACAATTTTGTTATATGTTATGCTTAAGGAAATTATATGCAGAAGTAAATTAAATTTGTCTTTTTTCAAAAATTGACATAAAATGTTGAATAAAAAAAGCAAGCAAATAAGACTATTTCGTGTTATGATTTTTTTTTAATGTATAAACTTTTAATTATATGTTAAACAAATACACAATAAAATTTGGTACCCACAATTTACAAGTTCATCCCATAATGCTACAAAATATATTACAATCAAGTGAGAAAGAAAAAATGTATATATATATATATATATAGTTGTATGTATATATACATATCACTGATTATAAGTGGTTCTAATGAGTTTAACATTGAGCACCTCGAGATCCTTCATAACTTTCACCATCTTCTTCATATGCTTGCTTATATCTTTGATTTTTGGAACTTTATTGCAAGACACTTGACAGAAAAGCTTGATCGGCTTTATCTTGAAGTCTAGGAAGCAAAATGGTTTCTGTCTGTTCATTAGCAGTCACAGAAAGTTGTTTAGTGTGCTGACATTTAATTGAATGATAAGATTGTTCTTTTCAAAAGCATTCTTACAACCCCTTCGCTTAGTACTCATTTTAAAGACTGGTATACTGGTATTACTTCCTGGCAGGCATGTAATTATTAGCTCTCTATTATCTGGAGTCCCGATTGATTTCGAGAAACTATATCTTGCCTTACAATGAGATCACTCTACTTTACTTACAAAAATCCCGTTTCTTTTCATCAATCACACTAATTACATTCCCAGGCTCCAAACCAGGTTTCTGATCGCTTTCACTTGTCAAAGTAATTTTGTAGCCAACTTCCATAGCCATCTTCCTTAAAAATATGCACTTCAATCAGCCTTTGTTCACGGACTACTTTTTTGACATTACCAGTTTAAGAATAAAACTTGGCAAAAAGTACTATTCTTCTTGTTCCCAACATACTGAGCACATACTTTGCACATGGTTTCAAATTCGACCTTGAAGCTCGTGAGTAATTATTGCGTGAAACCTAAGATCTGAGGAGAAACTTGGGAGTAAGTTTTCCATAGCAAAAATAAATTATTTAAATCTACATAACACCATTTAGTTTCTTGATATTATAATATATTTTATCATCAGCAATAAGTAATTCGCTTTTAATTAGATTATACCATATTTTATTCGGTACTTTGATGCTTGATTTTTTTTTCTGAGTTATAAGCATTGATTCTTCAAATTGGTACTGCTTAGTATTAAAAAAAACCGGCAATATTTTTACAGTGTAGCAATATAAAAATCCATTATAATATTTCTTTTAATTTCCAAATTTTCCTATAGCCGTACGGTAACAGATCTTTGAAGCGACCTGAAGAAAATAGATACAATGCAAGATAATCATAATTGATCTTTGGTTTTAATACATTACGTAAGGCAGTTTTCAAAATTTTATTTCAGATTCTGTTCCAACTATTAAATTAATCAAAATAATTCTTTTCAAAATATAATATAAAAAATAAAGAAAAAAGAAGTTTGGTAATTTTATTGCTATAAACTAACTAAGCGAAATTTCTTCAAATATTTAAGTTAATTAAAACGAATCGGTAATTTATCTTTCTTTATTGGGACCTGATGCCTGAGTGGCATCAGGCTAGCCCTTATGGCATATAGGATCAGTCTAAGTATTTGCTAGTTGCATTAAAAAAAAAGCCTTTTTTATCAATTTCTTTGCTTTTATACGTAATATAATTCTAGAACATGAAAAGAACTTACTCAGCTACAGATAATTTAAGTTTCTTTTACTATTATTTTTTTTTACCTATATTCAAGTATTCTTTACCGTTACTTCAGCGAAATTTATACAGATCCTATAGACTGTGTTAGAAAAAAAAAACAAATAAATTAATCACCTTATAAAAAAAATCCATTGTGAGAAAAATATCAACTGAATGAAGAATAGGAATGAAAATCATAGATATTCTTTTTCCTCGTGTCTTTCTCTCCGGATAATACTCAAATCACACAGTGGCATTAAAAACTAAATATCTTGATTCCTGCAAAATAAGCGAACTGTAAACATTTGGTAAGGAGAACACTTAACCCCAATATAATCAGATGAGTTGTGAAAATTTCTAGGGAATATAATAGGAGGCGAGAAAATTAAAATCTTGCTCAGAAGGACAGGGAGTTTACTTCGTTAGTTTTCACTCTATTGTTAACATTAAAGAATACAGCAATCCGAGTAAAAGGAGTCATTTCAATAATAAATTTTTATTTACTAGAACATAATTCATTTGTTAATAGTAAATTGTACTGTTAATATAAAATTCGGGTATATAAGAGGGCATAAAACATACTAGTCACATTCAGGAGAGTAAAATCCTTAATGGCAATTTTCTTCTGAATTTTTCAGGAATTTTTTTTTGTATCTAGCTCCTGAATAGCTAAGGAATCTCCATTTCTAGGAAGAAGCAATTTTACTAACAAGAATTAGATCCTTAAAATTTTTAATAATTTAAAGTATCTCGAATGCTTGTTAGTAAATGTGCTTCCCATTTAAATGAATATAAATATATTTTAATTCTATTCACACCAATTAAATTTAAAGAAAATGTTCATTAAAAAGGTTTCTCTTAATTGAAATTTAATATTGGAAATAAATATAATTCTATAAAAATAATAATTGCGTTAAATTAATGCAATAATTCACTTTCGTCCATGAAAATAAAATTAATTGTAGCCATATTTTTACATTTAACAACCAGATCTGCATAAGTACTGTCAATTTAAATGTTGAGAAAGTCCATTCGAAAAGAAACATTTATTTGTTTGAATAAGAATAGTACAGGGCGATTATATTTAAAGTCCTCCTTTCAAATTGCTTCAAAAAAAAAAGGACCACCCGTCAGAATGAGTTCAAATTTGAACTGAAGATACTTGAAGAAGGGGGAAACGGTACGGCATCAGCAATAATTAGCAGGCGGTTTAATTGTTGCTTTTTATGCAGTTTTTGGCCCAAGGACAATTAAAAAATGATTTTTCCCATCCAGTGTGTATGACTTTGCCGTGATGGATGGGCTTTCCACTAACAGTGTTAAATGACTTGAAAGTCATTTTTTTCTTCAAAAAACAGAAACAATCAAGCACATTGTTGATTCGCGTCCATGTAATCAAACTTAAAATAAATTAACTCTTGTCTAATTTTTTCTCTGGTCTCAAGATAGTTTGAAGTTACATTTTTTTGAAAAATTTATTGATTTAAAAAATTTTTTGAATAAAAATGTTTTCTATTTACTATTCAAATCGTATTTCTGCGAATTTAAAGATAATTTCTGTTTCTATAATAATTTTTTTTTCATTTTTATTATTATTATTATTATTATTTTAATTATGGCATAACATTGTAGTTTATGTCAACACTGAAGGGCATTGTTTGTGAAAAGGTTTAACAGAAATATGAAAAACAATTTCACGTGTGAAACATAATTTCCTGTGTATTACCGTTGTTTCTCACTGATTAGCGTGCACTTTTCACTGTGAAAGATGCATAAGTGATTGCAACATCTTTACGAAGAAAAAAAGTGGGGTACAGAGGTAAATCTTGGATGATGAAAATAATAAATAATATATAATAAACGATAATAGGACTTCAGTTGATTAGAAATACCAGTGAAATATTGCATTGAATTCTAGTGTAATTTAAACTTCTCGAAGAGAAATGAAAGCAAATTTTAAATCAATTAAAGGAACACAGACTTATTAAGTCCATGGGTTTGCTTTGATCTCTTGTAAATGATGTATAAAGTGCTCTTAAAAAAAATCTGTACAATTTATTGCATATTATTTATTTATTTTTATTTTTCACGTATTACTAATTAAAAATAATGAAAGATAAATAATAATGTAACACATTATAAATGTCTTAACATTTCACTTACAAATTGTTTTAGTAGTTAGCGCAAAACTCTTTTCGAATTTTCATTCATCAAAAGGCTATGATTTTTGGAATTCTTAATACAAAAGATTGAAAAAGTTTTCCAGTTTTGTATTGGCTCATATCTGAAAATAGGATTGATATAGAAACGATTTATAATTGCGTTTTATTGATCCAATGGTGGAAGTTTTAGAAATTATTGTTAAATTTTCTCTATTTTTAATGTTCATGAGTTCAAGTTGTATTTATTTACATGCTTTTTTGAACAAAATGTCATAGGAGTTCAAGTTTTAATAATTATAATGCTTAAAAAAATGCCAAAAAGATTACCAAATAAAATTACCAATAACTTCATATATGTTACCAATAACTTCATATATATTACCAATAACTTCATAATCATAAGTGATTTTTTTTTTAATGGCGATGTCAAACGATTAACGTATGAAACATTTGAAGTGAACAGCCAAATACCGACGTGGCGCTCAGATCGTAAATTGTTTTATCTCTGATTTCAACTAGCCACAGCTATTTTAGAGCGCATGCCAGAAGTGCTGCCAAATGGGCGGAACTACACCCCGGTTGATTGGTCGATTACTTGTCGAAGTTCACAAACACTGGGCATTACTCTCTCCGCCGCCAAAGACGAAAGTCGGCTGAACTCCCAACGTCTTGCTCAGAGACCGCTCGGGTGCTTTCATTGCTTTGCTTAAGATGCCTCCTAATGGTGCTAGAAAGAAGAGGTCCCACTCTATTCCCGCAGCAAACAGCGAAACGAGTGGAATCGCTGCATTTTTCTCCCGAAGATCATCAGGCGGCGGAATGTCCTCCGCCAGTGCTGCGAAGGGAAGGAAAAGAAAGGGATCTCTGATGCAGCCCATACAAGAGGAGGTGGACCATCTCAGGGAGATCCTCCCGATTCCCTTCAAAAGCCAAAGCCCAGGTACCGCAACGACTTCCCGAGGCCGGAAGTGTTCCCGGAGGAGACCTGGAGAGAGAGCGTGTAATTCGTGTTCTACGAGAGGGCGCCAGAAGAATAGTGTCCTTTTTCAAGACTGATGCGGGATTTTCCTACAGATTGCAGTGTTCTTTCAGTATTTTCGCGACCGACATGTGTGTTATTTTCAACTTTTGGTGTGTGTTTTTTCCCATCGCGGCATAATTTGAAAACATTATTTTAAACCAAAATATGAGCCGTCATTTTGGACTCTTAAAATAGAGAACTTTTCAATATAGTGTGCATTTCTAAACATCTTCAGAACTGTTGTCTACATGGTGGAACACCGTGGAAAATCATTAAAAAATTGTCACTTATTTTAAAAATTTTCATCGGTTCATAAAAGAAAACAGTGGTGCATCTTTACATGTGGTACATCTTTAATCTTTCTAGAATAGTCCTTTTTTCAAGACTGATGTGGGATTTTCCTGCAGTCTGCAGAGTTCTTTCAGTATTTTCGCGTCTGATATGTGTGTTATTTTCAACTTTTGGTGTGTGTGTTTTCTCCCATCGTGGCATAATTTGAAAACATTATTTTAAACCAAAATATCTGCTGTCATTTTGGACTTTTAAAATAGAGAACTTTTCAATATAGTGTGCATTTCTAAACAGCAACTTTTTTTATATTAAATTTTTATTCAAATGTGTTTTAATTAATGTTCAAATGTGTCTTAATTTTTTTTTTTTTATGTTGAAGAAATATAAGAAGTTTACTTTACATTTCAGTAACTTGAAAATAATTATTTTATCTCACTACCTGTAAATTCATTTGTTTATAATATGTTTACTCAATTAAAAAACAATTACTAAAATAAATATTCAATAAATTTTAATCATTTCTAATGTATTGAAAAAAAAATCCATTATATTGATAATGTTCCATCAATCATAATTCCAATTTAAAAAAAAAAAAGTTTTTTTCTCATGGAAAACTTATTCTTATGAAAAAAATTGCATTATTGAATGTTTTTGTATGTATATAATTTGTTTTTCATGTTTTACAATTGAAATAATTATAGATTTAAAAAAAAATACTTTACAAAATTAGAAATATGATGAAACGATAAATTACTTAATTAACTGTAGAGATCAAATTTAAAAAAAATATTCATGAATATATTATATGTGTTTTATAAATGATAAAGTATTAAATAATTTATGTAATGAAAGCTATAGTGAAAGGAGTTTTTGAGGAATATGTATTTTTAATTTCATTCTACAAATTTGAATACAATTTGTGCCATAAAAATAAGTGTTTAAATTGAAACTAATGCAACATTTAATTGAATTTTAATTGTGTTGTGGGTAAAAAGTAATAATTATTTAAATTTTGGTAAATATTTATTTATTTATTTCAGCAAAACTCTTTTTTACAAAAAAATGCTTTATTGTCTTAAATTTGTTGCATTTTTAGATTATTCAAAATAATTTTAAGAATTTAAAAAAATGCTAACCAAAAAATTATGATAATGAATGATCCGTTATTTAATGAACATGCAACTTATACAGCGTTTTTAATAGCTTAAATATCTAAAACTATTAAATTAATTATTATAGACAATTATTATTAATAACAAATAATAATTCTTATCAATATATCAATTATATCAATTGTTATCAATAATTATTGATAATAAATTAACTATTATTGATTATATTATTCGTAAAACTATTATTGATAATAGTTTTTAATGAATGTGAATTTTTTTTAATGTAATGAATTTGAATCGAATTTATGGTATAAAATGAAATGTTTAAATTGAAAATAACGTTATATAACGAAATGTTTAAATTATAATAACGTTATCTTAAAACCTCTTTTTTAGAAAAATTGCACTATTGATTTATTTAATTTTATTGCATTTTTAAATTACTAAAAATAAAATTTATTTAAATACCTTGCTGAAGTAATCAATTACTTAATGAACTGTAAGATACATTTTTTAAAATTAATATTATATGTGTTGCATAATATATTATATATAGTAGGTGTGCAAAAATTGCTAGTATATGTACAAAAATTGTTTTATTGATTTATTTTTAATTTTGTTTCATTTTTAAATTATAAAAAATAAAAATTAAGAAATATCTTACATAAAGACGAATACTATTGAAATAATCAATCACTTAATAAATTATTGAGATAAATTTTTTTTAAATTATTTTATGTATTTTGTAATATACTATAGTATATGTATTTAGAATTTGTAGCATATGTATTTAGAATGTATTTATATTTGTTTATATTATATGAGTTTTAGACTGTTATTGTATTTAATACTTTAAGTAACAAATAAAAAAAAACCTGTTAATCATAAGTTTTAATTAATTTTACATTTTAAACTCGTTTCAGAAATTTGATAGAATTTGTTCAATTGCTTGTTGAAATTTGTTTTTGTATGAAACTTACTTTATTGTCAAAATAAAAATGATAAAAGATGTGTTAAAGAAGAGTAAAAACGTACAAGAAATTTTATGAAATCCTGCACTGAAGTTCGCACATAGAAATGTTAAAAAGTTTTCAGTTAAATTTGAAACTTGTTTGTAGAATTATAATAAAGATTTTCATAACTGATAAATTAAAATTCATATTATTTGAATGTAATTACACACAAAAATTAAGAAGTACGGTATAAAAATCAATTTTATGTATAAAATAAAATTTATTTTAATGAAAAAATGTAATTTTTGGAAGGTTAATCAATGAACGTGTCTGACTTATGACACAGTGGCAACGTGCTCAACTAGAGTACAGGACGGTCGAGGTCTGAATCAGCTGGCAACTTTGTTGTAGTCACTGCTTTCAAAAACAAGGAGATACGATTACGATTGTGACAATGTGTGCAAAAGCGTCTCGCACTGATAGTCAATCTGGTGTGAATTTTCCGGTTTTCACCCATAAGACACTCACATGCAGGATGTTGCCTCCCAAAAAAATCTCCTTTAAATCCCTGCCTGGGTTGTTCGTGGAATACATAAGTGGTACATAAGACTCCCTAATTTCCGTCAAAAAGAACGAAAAAGAAGCATATTTATTAAACGGAGAATTTTAAATATTTCTCTATTGTTATAAAAATTGCTACATTTTATTTATAAAAAGATATTTGAGGGGAAATAAAATAATTGAGAGAATTAAAAAAAAAAAAAAGTTGTGTACTGCAATATTTAAGTTGTTAGAAGGGGAAAATAATAAAAAAAGACATCAATTGTTTAAAATTTAGAAATAAATTATGTTTAAAAAGATTTTAAGTTTTCTTTTGTAAATAGCAAAAAGAAAACTGTTAAATGGGAATGTTAAAAAAATGACGTACATAAACACAATGCTAAATTAGTAAAGGGAAAATATTTAATAAAGATTTACCGATAATTCAAACGAAATGTTTATGACTCTATTTATAATGTTATTCGATATTACGCCAACTTGGACATGTTACAATATTAGAATGGTTTTTAAATTATCAAAGGTGCTTGTGAAATAAAAATTGCATGGTTAATAAGTGAAAAAATACCAAATTAATGCACAATAAAATATATACCGTTATAGGCATAAAGAGAAATTATCTCTTAAGTATTGTTATTTAAAAAATATTATGGGAGGAAAATACTCTAAATTTTTGAAGTAAAAAATAAAAACAATTGATGAGAAACTATTTAGATGTATAAATATAAACTTCCACATTAAAAAAAAATTAAAAAAATATTAATGGAATTAATCAACTACAAAGCTATTTCGATAATGAAAATTGAGAAATATGAAAAAAATGAAAAAATGATGTAAAACATATTTTTAATCAATAAACATGTCAAATTTTATTCTACAACTTGTATTGCAGACAGAAGTGCAGAGTATTTTAAACTCGAAACTTATATTAAAAAGAAACAAAGAAAGAAAAGGAAAAAAATATGATTGAGATAAATAAAGATTAAAAAGCATTTTGTGGTTAGTAATGAAACGATAAATGATTCTAATCAAAATTAATGTGAGTTATATAATTGTAAAGGTGGAACTATTGAAAAAATATATTTTTTAAGAAATGAAATGTTCTTTATTTAGTGAAAGCAACGTTGTTATATAAATAATATATAAAAAATAATTAAATAGTTAAATAATATATATTTTTTTTTATAATAATTCCATATTATTTAATAAGATTTTTAATATTTTAATACATAAAACAAACAAAATAAGTTCTTGCTAGTGAAGAAAAACTTATATAATAAACTAGAAAGAAATTAAATTTATCAAAGTATATCAAATAGATTCTTTGTTATTTTGAACAAAATCATTAAAGTGCATTTTGAAATGCCTAATGTTATAAGTAAAAAAAAAGATTTTTGATGGATGATTTCTTTAAGCATTATTAATTATTTTTAAACACGTTTTTCCATCATAAGTTTAAGTTAAGTAAATAATAAATATTAATAATAATTAATTAAAATTTAATAATAATAAATATTAATAATAATATTAAGTTAAGTAAATAATAAATTAATAATGATAAATAAATAATGGTTTTTTTTTTCCTAAGCATTACAACAGAGTGAAGAAAATTAAGAACTTTTTACTGTGTTCTGTTATTTGTAATTGAAATTACTAAACATGTTTTTTTTCTCAGCCCCGCAAATCTAAAATTTTAGTTGTTATTTTAAATCACTTCAATAATAAAAAAAAAAATTTTAATGAGAAAAACATTTTTTAATTGGAATAACGATAATGTGAATGCGATGTTTCCATGCATGACTTCAAAAAATATATTTCTATAAATTCTGAATGTATCTCTGAGGAAAAAAATATATACAATAATTATAATTGAATACCATTATTAAACATTGAACTGCAAATTTCAACGTCAAATAAATTTAATAACCTGCATTTTTGAATATGTATTTCGAGATTTTAAAAATGAAAAGTAATGCGATTATACTGTACGAAAACATTTTCTTCAAGATTGATAAAAATTTACTCAATAGGTCAATGAAAGTAATATATCAAGTTCAAAAAGAAATGTTTCATTTGCAATACTACCAAAGACATTTCTTTTGTATAAAGATGCAAGACTTTTCGTTGTATATATATATATATATATAGTATTTCTATTGAATCTATTTCGAAAATTTTCCACCGTCTGTTTCCCCTTATTTTTTTTTTTTTTTTTGCTGTTATTATTATTATTATTATTATTATTTACTGATCACTTCCCAGTTGACAGAATTGGAGAGGTGCGTTTTTTATCCTGTACTGTACCTCCGTTTTTCATTTTTCTTTTCTTTCCCCGATGTCGTATAACCCCCCTCTCGAGGAAAAGGGGGGAGAAAGAGGAGGATGAATAAAAATTTCCGTTCGGCAGAAATTTTGTAAACTCTACCTTGAAGTCCCATATGAATACTGTCAAAAAGGACAGGCTGAACCGCAATATGAGATTTTTTAGTTCTTTTCTTTTTTATAATCTTCCTCTTTCGAAATCTTTGTTTACGTTTTTACCTCTTATTAAAACTGATTGAAAGGACAGAATAAAGTACATATACCGACAACAATCACTGGCTGAATTTTTCATTTCTACAAATTAAAAGTTAGAAAATTTTTCCAAAAAATAACTAAACATAGAGTCATTGGTAAAAGTATCTGAAATTCCAAAATTTCTGAAAATATTTTTAATAAACAACTTAACGGAATCATCAAATTTTTATTATACAGTTGCAAATTACTCACATTTTTAGAGAAAAAAACGAATAGTGATTAACACAGAATATTGACAAATATTTTTAAATAAAGCGCTTATACAAAAACATTTTATACAGCTATTAAACTCATTTTATAAAAAAATCATCCACCTAAAAATTATTATTTCACAAAAATCAATCTACACAATAAAAATCATTTAAAAAAAATCAGACAATATATCATTAAATTTATTAGTTTGAATTTTGTGTGATATCTTTTAATATTCAAAATAGTTTTTAGGCAAGTTTTTAGGCTCTACCATTTTTATTCTGTTTCTGGATCGTCAATGTACATGTAATTTTTGTTTTCTCTGAGTGAATTATTTGCAGCTTATTCTCAGGGGAAATTCAGAAAGAAAATTCTTCATTCAAGTCTGTAGAAATTATTGAAACTAAATCTCATTTTCATAATTTTTCTTAGAATAATCCTCTGCTCATGCCGAAGAAGGCTGCCATTTTTGCTAATGTAAACCAGACTGAACCATATGTATACCAGACTGAAATAGAGCCAAGGAAAATAAAAAACATGTCTCTATTAATTCTATTGTTATATAGACTAAAAAAATCTAAAAACACTTGTTTTAGAAAGAAAACAAAGAAAATAAAAAGAAAAACACTTGTTTTTTAATAGATTGTGTTTACTTCTTGTGTATCTTTTAAACTTTTCATCTGAAAATCACAAATAATTACAAACAAAAATTGTTTTGTCATACAAATTCAAAAAGGTGACTTGATTTGATTTGATTTCTAGAAGTGACTAGAATTTGAAATTGACACATTGTTTGTGAAGACAGTAAATCAGATTGATAGATTTTGTACCCCTGTATACTGAAAGGAACTAAATATCAGTAATATTGTATTTGACATGAAAATAATTAGAAGTTTATTTTTCGAATTTTTATTAAATGTAAAACCATGCAATTTTTTTAAATTCCTACTAAATTTCTTCATAGATTTATAGGCTTTTTAGTAATTGTGTGTTTTTGTAATTAAAAAATGAAATAAAATTTAAAAACAACCCCATTGTGATATTGCATTTTGGTGCTTTATCGAATGAACCTGATAAATAGAATGAATTTAGAATTCGAATCTGAAAAATTTATAATAATGTCGCACACGATTTGTCTGTATCACACCATGCTGTTAAGTCGCAGTATTTATTTTCAATTATCTACTTATTATTTAAACAGTAAGCAAATTAAGTTGATGTACCATTAGAGAATGAATGAAGGTTTCAGTCATTTCAATACAAAGAACTCTCAATTGTGGATAACAAAACTCAATTAAAAGATAATCAATTAGCATCAAAGCGAATGCTTTGTCCCAGCTTTTCCGTTGAGGATATTTAAATCACCCAGAGGTGATCAGGATTAGGGAGTTAATTCCATTTTCTCCAGGAGCCTGGAAAGACGGGGAAAGGGGGAGAACCATTCTTTGCCGATGATGTATGTATGAACTACATGGGAAGAGGCAGAATAGGTTTGTACATTCAGTAAAAAGGCAGTTGCTCAAATTTTTGAAACGTTTCCCCCCTCTCTAATGAATAGGGATCAGAAGAACATTGATGCTAATACTCTCAAGGCAGGGAGTCCATCACAGCAGATTGGCACAACTTAAATGAGAGAGAGAAAGGTTCCTGTTTATGCCAGAAACACACGTGTAAGCAGGGATTTGTGGCGAAATTCACGGTTCAGACATAATAACAGGAGGGCTGTTGATGGCAGTTTCTGACTCATTTTATCCGAGAGTTTAGCCATCACAGCGACGCTAAAAAGGTTTTTCATAAATTTGAAATAAATTTTAGCCACCCAAGCCACTACTTTATTTACGACACATTTGTTTTAGCTTGCTGAATGACTTACCTCTGAATAAATAAAGAGAATAAAAAAATACCCCCCAAAAAAGTGTAAAAAAATGACATGGCTAATACTCCTATCTACGATTCGGTCGCATTTTTTTTTATTAATATATTAATTCACAACGAAGACAAGACAAAACTTAAAATACGCAGTTCTCTCATTTAAACATGATGAAATTTAATTTAAAGTAAAATATTTGATTTTATATTTATGATTTATTTGTAAAGGTTCTTACGTTTTACTAAGAGTACAATTTTCTTTGTTGTAAAACTTTTATTAGTGTAAATGAAGACTCTTTTCTTAACAAATCAATAACGTCTATCATAAGTGCAATAATTGTTTCAGCAAAAATAAAACAAAAGCATATAATCAGCTTGTAGGAGCATACATAGGATTTCTATCTACATCGATAAAATATTACTATTCGCATTCTCTCATAAGATTCCTGATGAAATTTTCTAACAATTTATATTAGATTTATAATTTATTTTCAAGCTTCATTAGAGTAAATAAGGATTCTTTTCTTAGCATATCCATAACGCCTATCGTAAATACAATATATATTTCAGACAACAGACAAGCATATCCAGGAATTATATCTACATCAATAAAATACAACTATTCGAATTTTCTCATAAGATTCGTTTTAAGAGTTCTTAAAAATTTCTCATATATAACAACTATTGATATCTAAATATGCCTTTATTTCATGCATTTATGCAAATTTTTATCTAAAATAATACATGATTCTTTTTTATAAGAATTGATATATATATATGCATATATAATAGCAATAAAAATATTTAAGATATGTTTAATCACCAATAGAAATTTTATTAACATTTAGTAAATTATTATTTTTAAATATTAAAATCATAGAAATATATTATTCATACACTTTTTATATTTTATATTTGTTCAATCATCATCAGCTGTTTGTATTAGGAATGTTGCAAATTACTTTATATATAATTTGCATCCAAAAAAAAAATAATTCCTCGATCTAAGATGCTTTTAAAAATTCTGAAAAAAAGTGAAAAATTATGGATGGGAATCTCGTGATGCGAGATTCACTACTGGCAATTTTAAAATTCCCATTTTTATGTACTTTTTTTCTCCGAAAGTGCTATATTTAAAATATAGAATTTTTTTTTTGTATATTAAATATACTTTCGGCATTGTATTTAAATGAATTTTTAAGAAATTATTCATTTTAAATCTTTTTTTTTTAAATTTTAGGCTGGAGGAATTTGAAAGTCCTATAGATTTTTTTATAACTAAAATTGAAAAAAAATACCTTCGAATATTTATACATACACTGGTAAAAACTCTTAAAATATAATCTACAGAACTTGAGATATTTATAGACAAATAAATAAAAGCATGCATACAGTAGTTTTTTATCGAAAAAGTACATAGAATTTTGAAAAATCACTGTTCAGTGAAAAATTGCATTTAAAACTAAATTATATCATTGCTTATAGCATAGCTTCATATGAGATATTTTTATTATTTTTTGGATACAAATACTGTATTTCCTACTTTATTAATATTTACTTTTTTTTGCACGAAATTATTGTATTTTGTGCTTAAAATCGCCGCTTTTTATCAAGTTGCTTTTACCAGCGAAATGTTCAGATATCCTGACTGTAAGCCAGGACATGTTTTTTTTAATTTGGGCTTTTAATAAACTTAAAACTTAAACTTTGTAGCTTTTATTAAACCTAAATTGAAAACAAATAATATATAAAAAAAAATTTTAAATAGGAGGGAATCTATTTCCATTGGTGCTGTGTTTTAATACATTGAACGTTTATTATTAATACTATTACATTATTATCATTAATACATTTGATTCCTATTATACATTTATATTAATACGTATGTTACTAGACAAATTTAGGTTATCTAAAATTTGGCCGCAAAAAGATCCGTAAGTTGTATAAAAAGAGTTTTTCGATGTTTATATATTTTTTCGTTACATACTTTTTACCTTCACTACATAATTTTTAATAAAAAAATTAACGAAATAGCGGATGTGATCCGCAAAATATTTTTGTTACTTCCAATACTTAAATTTAATTTTTAACGCACTTTTACATGCAATTTTTTTCAAAAGTAATGCCCCATTGAAAAGGTATTGTAGTGGATAATTTTCTCAAAAA
>BPLQ01005584.1:0-85759 GCA_021605075.1 Caerostris darwini | reverse complement strand
CCATTGTATGCAAATTAGCTAATCCTAGACCCAGATTGTGTGCTTAGAATCTAGTTGACTGAGGGACGAAAGTGTTGAGAACCTTTGTATGCTGATGTTGCTGTAGGAATCAGTGCTTCTTAGATAAACTAGTCGGAAGTGCATAGACTTCGGCTGATTCTTCTAGAATATTCTGGAACACTCAACGGAAGTCGAAGCCAAAACAACAACTTAGGCAAATATGGCGGACAAGAAATGGAGTCAAGAATGGAATTAAAAAAATGTACAAAATGGCAATGCTAACTGAAATCTAAAATCGTGAAAAATAACACTAGAAAATTGGGAAAGGCGTCCAATTAAAGGGGGAAAAAAAAAACGTTAAGCAATACATAAATGAATAATGTGGGATTATTACAACAAGAGATATAGATTTATTAAAAAGAAATGCTCCAAATACATTCTTAGAGAGTTTGACAAAGCTCCGCTTCCCGTATGCTAGAGGGGCGAAAAAGTCCGAGGGTTGCCGAAGCAATCTTTTTTTTTAAAATTCGCGAAAAATCAGAGAATGCTG
Organism: Caerostris darwini; assembly: GCA_021605075.1. NCBI lineage: Eukaryota > Metazoa > Arthropoda > Arachnida > Araneae > Araneidae > Caerostris > Caerostris darwini. The sequence goes on along the minus strand of BPLQ01005584.1, from coordinate 85,209 downwards.
TTATAGTAAAAAGCAAGTCGCGGTTCGATATAGAATCGGTTGTACTAATATTAGATAGCTTTTCTAAGTAGAATTTTAAATAGGGAGGGCTATAGAAGTGATGAAACTCAAAACATTGAGTCAGCGTTACTCAAATTCTCTTTTTCAGCTGCAAAACGCTAAGTTTAAATAATTATAAAAAAAATAATTAATGTCACACATAAATGCAAATACTCTTAAAATGATTGTAATACAATTGTCTTTGTTGCTGTGAAAGCGATTTTGCGCTGAATTCAATATTTTAAGAGATATTAAAGCACAATTGTAAAGGTAGAAAGGTGAACTTTGTCAACATCGTTATAATAACAAATACTAAAATTATAATAAAAATTTTTCTAAGCATCACATTACAAAACACAATACATGAAATTAAAGATAAATGTACATAAATTCATAAATGAACCGCAGGGAGACTCACCAGGGTAGTTTTCGGCTTTTTTTAGCCACTCATCATTAAATTTGTGTTATCCTTGGAAAAATAATGAATTTTGATGCGAAATTTCTGATTTTTGTAAGAAAAAACACTAAAACACACTTTGTAGTAAGCTATGCAAGCTTATAATACACTATCCAGCGGGTTAACACGCTTTAAATGATAAAAAAACACTATAAAAACACTTTTGGAAGCACAAAACTTCCTCTTCTCTCGTCACGTCTCGTTACGTTCTCATCAATCTCATCAATCTCTCAATCTCATCAATCTGATCTTGGGGAATATTACACCACTCATCAAGCAATGCCCTCCGAAGTTCCGGTTGACAGGTGGGAGGGGGTTGACGGGCTGCAATTCGTCGGCCAAGCATATCCCACACATGCTCTATTGGATTCAAGTCCGGTGAGTTTGCTGGCCAATCCATACGGGTGATATCCTCCAATTGAAGGCATTCGTCTACAATGTTTGCACGGTGAGGACGGGCGTTGTCATCTATAAACAGAAATTCAACACCCATGGTGCTCCGAAACAAACTTACATGTTGTTCCAGAATGACATCCCGATAGATGTGGCCTGTCATCGTTACACTCTGAACATGCAGGTCAGTTCTGGAACGAAGAATAATTCCTCCCCAAACGAGCCATCCTGCACGACCGTAACGGTGTCGTTCAATGGTGTTCTCTTGGTAGTAACGGGTACCTGGCGCTCTCCATATGAAAGTCCGGCGAGAATCAGACTGCAAACTAAACCTGGACTCGTCGGAAAACATCACACAAGACCACTGTTGCGGTGTCCACAATGCATGCTCTCTACTCCAGGTTAATCGCAGGCGACAGAGAGTTGCGGTAAATGGAACACATCTGACTGGCCTACGAGCATATAGACCAATGTGCCCTAAGCATGTGTACACGGTCTGCCTTGAAACTGTCGTACCGGTAGCTGAAGACAGCTGACGAGACAGGTCTGATGCTGTTCTCCGTCTGTTTCTTTTGGCAGTAACTGCTAAATACCGGTCCTCATTCGGCGTTGTAACTCAGGGTCGACCTGTGCTGTAACATCTACTCACATTACCATCATCTTGGAATCGTTGCCAAAGCCTGGAGATGACACTCTGGGCGATTCCAAGTTCCCCGGATACTTCCAGCTGGGTACGTTGACATTCCAGTCGTCCGATAATTCTACCACGCAAAAAATCATCCAAATGCTTCCTTTGTGCCATAACTATGTGGTTATAGCACTGAAAGCCTTTTAAAGCGCTTGTGAACAATTTTACTTCCTTGCCACCATTCCTTATATACCTTATTCTTACACTCTCGTCATTGTGACGTACTATTCGCGCCATCTGGTGGTTTCCTGCAATTTGCATATTCTTCTTCAAGATGTGTGTGATAATTCTACATGTGAAATTTTTATTTTAGAGTTCAATTTCTGTGTGATTCTGAATTATCCTTAATTTATGGACATGAGTGTAGTATAGATTTTCTTCTTCCTTGACTCAACAGTTCCAAGTGGGATAATGCTGTCTGAATATTGGCATATTTCTTGACAAGCATAACTTTTACAATAACCACAATTATATTTATAGTAAAAGCACAGTAGTATAGCTAAAAGTTATACACCTTTTTGTTATACCTAAAAGTCCTTCCAAAAGTTACGGCCCTCCCCTAAATACTCATCGGTAGGTTGTTTGTGGTATACATGAGGCCACAAATAAAAGAGTATATTTTCTAGTAGGCATGTGATGCCCAGCTCGTTAGCAACTTGCGCAGTTATTATATAGGAGGGCTGAAGTTTGAATTCTCTTGCGACATTGTGATATTCACTGCTTTTACAAACAAGTAGACTCAATATTCGTTGCGACAATGTGTGTAAAGAATATCACATATATAATTAGGTTTTCTGATTGATGTTGTCTTGATTTTGACCTTTACAATACGCATAGTAGTATACCTAAAAGTTGTAGTACTAGCCTATCATTATAAGTATACTATAGTTTTTACTACATTAATTTACTATTAGAATTATATTTTATTAATTTATTTATATGGTATAGCTTTTCTTCTTCATTGGCCCAACAGTTCTATGGTGGGCCAAGCCTGTCTGACTACTGGTAGATTTCTAGACAAGTATAGTTTTTACTAAAACTATAATTACAGTAAGAAGCTGTGTAGTATACCTAAAACTTATACACCTTTTAGTTATATCTAATAGTCCTTCCAAAAAATACTGCCCTTCCCTAAATACCTATCGGCGGATTGCTTGCGGTATACAAAAGGCCACAAACAAAATTGTACATAATTTCTAGAAGGCGCGTGATGCCCACCTCGTTAGCAACGTGTCTAATTATTGTATAGGATGACTGTTGTTTTAATTCACTTGCGGCATTGTAATAGTCACTGTTTTCAGAAAGGAGGAGGCTCAGTGTTCGTTGTGACAATGTGTGTACAGAATATCGCATATATAATTAGGCTGTCTGATGGAAGTTGACTGGATTTTGTAACCGTACAAAACGAATAGTAGTATAACTAAAAGTTATAGTAATAGTAGTTATAATGTATAGATTTTAGTGTATTAATTTACTATTATTATTATATTTTATTGAATTTTACTATTTTAATTATATAGTATAGCTTTTCTTCTTTGGCGCAACAGCCTCATGGTGGGACAAGGCTGTCTGGCTACTGGAAGATTTGTAGACAAGTATAGCTTTTCCTATAACTATAATTATAGTTATAGTAAATGCATAGTAGTATACCTAAAAGTAATACACCTTTTATATATACCTAAAAGTCCTTCCAAAAGATACTCCTCTCTCCTGAATACCGATTTGTGGGTTGTTTTTGGTATACATAAGGCCACAAACAAAATTTTACATATTTTCTAGTAGGCATTTGAAGCCCACCTCTTTAGCAATGTGGGCAGTTATTTTATAAGAGGACTGAAGTTCAAATTCTCTTGTATCATTGTGATAGTCACTGTTTTCACAAACGAGGAGGCTCAATGTTTTGTGACAATGTGTGCACAGAATATCGCATAAATATAAGGCTGTCTGATGGAAGTTGTTTGGATTTTGTTCCGTGCAATACACCTAGTAGTATACTAAAAACAGTTAAAAAGTTAAAAAATATAGCGTGTACTATATTAATTTACTATTAGAATTAGATTTTATTATAATTTACAATTTTAATTACACAGTCCAGTAACATTATTGTGACCACCACCTACTTTCAACGTCAACATGAAATAACCAATCACAAAAGGCAGGTGGCTGCACATTGCAGTGGAGTGTATATAAAGAATTCCACTTAATACCACTTAATATCACACTCCACTTAAACCAGAATATACAAGAGTGTATCTTCTGGCTTTTGGCAGGTGGTCACATTACTGTGACTGGATTGTGTATATAGTATAACTTTTCTTCTTCATTGATGTAACATCCTCATGGTGGGACAAGGCTGTCTGCCTACTGCAAGATTTCTAGACAAGTATAGCTTTTATAGTTATTATAAAATTTAATTATATAAGTTAAGTAAATACATAGTAGTAGGCCTAAAAGTTATACACCTTTCAGATATCCTAAAAGTCCTTCCAAAAGCTACTCCTCTCCCCTAAATACCCATCGATAGGTTGATCGTGGTATGCATGAGGCCCACTGATATTCCACTCTCGCATTTCTAACTGACAAGACACATAGTCTAGGTACAGGGATTATGTAACTTTTGGTTTGTCGCTCTACGGTCATTTTGTGCACATTTTAGGCTAATTAGACCGGGAACTATAGTTTAACGTGGATTCTGAACCACTCACAAGCATCCATGCCACCGCCAGGATTTGTGTGATGCAAGGAGAAAAAAAAAAGTAATCACTTGGCAGGAACACCAAATATATATATATTATCTTTATCTATATCATATATATATATAGATCCCGGCGGTGCCATGGATGTTTGTAGTGGTTCGGAATCCACTTTAAGCCGTAGGTCCCGGTCTCCTAAGACTGTAAGAGCGTCACGGAGCAAAAGTCAGGCTTCTACCTACGGGTGCTCCATCACAACAGAAGCTGCTTCCTTCCCCTTCAATCATGAGTACGTATAGGCTCATGGGCTTGGCCAGCCAAGTGGGATAAGAAACAACAAACAACAACATATATCTATATATATATATATATATATATGGGTCTGAATGGCCGAGTGGTTAGCGCTCTGGCGCTCGGTACCATAGGTTTCGGGTTCGAGTCCCGGTGGTGTCGTGGATGCTTGTAGTGGTCGGAATCCACTGTAAACCGTAGGTCCCGGTCCTAAAAGGATCGTAGAGACGTTGCAGGGGCATTGTTACTCCGCGTCCGTGGCTTATCTTCAAGTTACACGCGCCCCCTGGGTAATGCAAAGTGAGTACGTCTGTGCAGCGCCCTAAGGCATCCTAGACCAAGCTGTCTAAGTGTTGCCAGCTGCGTTAGAACAAAATATATATATATTACCTTTATATATATATATTTACCATCATTATCTTCATGCCTTCAACAATTTGTATATGAAGTGTGGCTTCATTCGCCCATACTCCTTTTTAGATCCTTGCATTTGAGTGGCGTATGAGAGAAACCACTAATGATCTGCCTTATTATTGATACGAATCGATTTACATAAGCTGTCAGAATTTATAGTCGAGGCTTCTCACTTATGGAAGCAAGTTATTGCATCATCACCAACCATGAAATGGGTATTTAAAATGCTTTAAAAATATTTGGTAATTTCAAACATAATAAGAATAAGATGATAATTTTATTGTTGACCATATGCCACCACATGCCATAAACTTTAGCCTAATTCAATTGTAACCAGCACTATCAAATTCTACATACTGCTACATTGGAGGAGATTGCTACATTGCTACTACGATTTTGAACGACTGATTGTTATGTTTTTAAGCGAATTATGTTAACGAACATCATTCGCGACGAACGACGATGTTATGAGTTTTGTAGACCTCATATACATCATATACTAGAAATGTGGAAAATAAAATGTTGTTTTGTACATACAAAACAACATTTTATTTTCAACATTTTCAAACGTACCTCACTCACAAAGTCATTTTAGCCAAGTGTAATATATATATATATATATCGTCCTTTTTTTAAAGCAATTCCTCATTCTTTAACATTCAGAAACCGCTTAAAAAATACTAAGTGAAGCAGAAAGCTCACTACAATCTTGACATAAAACGTCACTTATCCGAAGTATGTAAATCTAATGCATTTGAATTTTAAAACATGGCCTTCATGCATTTAGTAGTTTGAATGGTTTTTGCTTTCTAGCTTTAAATTTTGATTCTAATGTATCCGTGAGATCAAAACATAGTTTTTCTACAACAAATGGACATTAAAGCATGAAATGCCTAAGGTTGAATACTGTATTTTTAAAGGTTTTCTAAAGCAAAAGTTTAAAAAACAGTTGGTAATTTATAGAACTTTTTGTATAAAATTATTTGAAGATTATCGAGATTTAAATAAAAATGTGACTTTAATACAAATTTATTTTTTACTTGAGGGAGATAAAAAAAATTGCAAGGAATACTGAGAAATAGTTATAAATTAGTGATCAGAAATATTACACTGACAAAATTTTAACATTTTGTATGTTAAATTATTAAAAATGGCTGTTTTATATGAAATTTATTGCTCTGATTACTAATTTACATAGCATTTTTTCATAACTGATAACGTTTTTTGTAATACAAAGTTAAAAGGATCATAAATCTGGAATGTGATTAATTTTTTTAAGTTTATGTATTAATCTAAGTCGAAATTTTTTAGGATTTTTTTTTTAAATTCTATATAGCTTTCTCAACCTGATTTAGACTTTCCTCAAAGCCATAAGCATTCTTATTTGTGGGCCTTCAAATGGACTCTCTTTAATTTTAACTTTGCTAATCCTCGGGAACACATTCCCTAAATGCAGGAAAAACTAAGAGAAGTTACTTTTGAGTTCGGGGCCTGAATGGCCAAGTGGCTAGCGCTCTGGCGCTCGGTACCACAGGTTTCGGGTTGGAGTCCCGGCGGTGCCATGGATGTTTGTTGTGGTTCGGAATCCACTTTAAAATGTAGGTCCCGGTCCTAATAGGATCGCAGAGCGTTACGGGGGCCTTGTTACTCCGCGTCCGTGGCTTGTCTTCAAGTGACACGCGCCCCCTGGGTAATGCAAAGTGAGTACGTCGGTGCAGCGCTTCCCTTAAGGCATCCAAGACCAAGCTATCTGTGTTTGCCAGCTGCATTGGAAAAAAACAACAATAACTTTGGAGTTTAAGAAGAGAGACGAAGAGAAGTTATTTTTGTTTGTCCAAGTATCCGATTTCTTTTAGGCTATTAGCTTTTTTACAAAATTATTTTTGTCATCTCTCTGCAATCCCACTTTCATAGAAAACAACAAAAATTAGTTTATCTTTGTTGGAGACTATAAATACTAAAATGCTATAAATAATTCAAAATTTATAGCACTTTTGAGGTCATACACTTTACACTTTTGCACTTTATTGTATTTGCGAGAGAAAATTGTTCATGCCGTCATATACTTCTTTCGTTCGAATGCATATGCAAGAAGAATCGAAGATTTCTCAGAAAATTAAAAATCACTGCTTTTGAACTGAATTTATAAGAATTTTATAAAGAACCTCAAATTCTTAGGATAATAACGATCTTCTAACTCCCTCAGGAATGAATCAACATCAGTATAATACACTAAATTGCCTTCTGTGCATAGCAAGAATTGGACGTCTTGATCTATTCATCTCAATCTATAATCTATATTTATATATATAATCTAATCTGATTCCAACTTTTCAATTTGGATGCCACCAATTTTGCCTGAGACTTTGAGAAATTTACATCACGACCTAGATCATTGAGTTCGGACTGATAGATTTTATGAGTTTCTATAGACGTTTTACCAAAATATGGGTCTTCTATGTCATCTTTTCTGGACTTAAATCTTCATCGCCAAAGTTATCCGAATATAAACTCCAATTTTTATTTGGTGCTCAAATTGAGGTTTGTCTCTGAGAAGATCAGGCCTGATAGTTAAAGAGACATTTGGTTATTTAATGGTCGTAATTGTTATTACAGCAATTTTTGCTTAGTCCATGAAATGGTCCGTTGGATCCCTATATACCATCGTATACAGGGTAATATGTAATATATCATTTGTAAGGCGAATGTCATATAACACGTTTTTCTATTAGGCCAACCACAAGACACTGAGCAAATATGAGGTTTGGTTTGTCGCTCTACGGTCATCTTGTGCACACATTAGGCTTAACAGACGGGGACATACAATTTAACGTGGATTCCGGACCGCCAACAAACATCCATGCCACCGCCATCATTCGAACCTGAAGCCTTCAATACCAACGGCCAGAGCGCTAGCCAGCAAATATGGGGAGTCCAAGATTTGTCTTGATCACCAAATCAAAATTGGGACAAATTGATCATTTGTCTGACACCCGAGATAAAGTTCGCATGCCTTTTTAATCCAAAGAGTAATATTCCTTTTTTGCGACTTGAAAGTTAGTTCATCACACATAAAACATAAATTGTTTGGGTGTTTTTCACAATTCCGCAAACATTTTAAGAAACCTTGAAAAATATTCACTTGAAAACAAAATAAGGACTTGCAGTTCACTATAATTTAATATATACACCTTTCTATCTCGACAGGAAAGTCTAAACAAAATTGAAGTGGATTACGTAACCGAAGAGTCAAGATTATCAAGTTTGCTAGACTTGTTTTGACAGGTATGACGTGCATTTGATATGGTTATTGTTGTGTATATTATCATACATTGTTGGCTACCACCTTCTTTGAATAAAATCGCAAGCAACTATCTGTGAAATATATTTATTTTTAATGCATATAAAACTACAGAAAAATGAACCCCATGGTCAATTTTTGTGGATATAATCGACTTAATTGTAAAGTACATTAGTAAAAAATATAGTTACTCATTTAATAAAATTACTAGTGACTATTGTTAATTAAATATTTCCAAATAGCTTATGGAATTTAATTTATCTGACTTTGAGTAATAATGAGTTCTACTCAATGTCGTGATAAATTAAGAGTTAAGTTAGAGTTCCTTTTATAGAGTTTTAATGAGCTAATTAATGAGTATTAATTAGTTTTACTTATTATTACTCAATGTAAAAGTAATTTAAGCTTAACTAAAGGATCAATTAATTGAAATATGTAAATAAAGATTAAACACTTAATTATAGATTGAAATATTAAAGAATAATTATGAAATACAGAGTTACAACTAATGTGGGAAACTGGATAATTGTTATCAAGAAGAGTAAGTTATAATTGCGTTTTAAGCAGTATATTGAAAAATTTAAAGAACGATTCCACAGATCTGTATGGATTGAAATAATAAATTATTACGAAATTGAGAATTGCATTTTGTATGTGGATGTGAAAAATTGTTACCCTTGGGATAAATTTAAAATTGAATTTTAAGCCTCGAATTGAGATAATTAAAATTTATCTCTCCTAGTAATTTAATTTTTAAATAAAATAGGACACCTTTTGATGGAAATAATTCTATGAACCGTCTATAATAACAACTACTAACTAACTGTCTAACTACAGTTTTAGTTAGTGTCAAAAAATTATGTTCTTCATTAGTAACTAATTGAATCCACACTGCACGTTATATAGATATTCTATTAAAATTAGTGATAAGTAATGCATTATGACAAATTTCACATTCCTTGTGAATTGATATTTTTGTTGGTTACTTTTATTTACCATTATACAACATTTATATAATAAAAAAAATAATTATAAAACATGCAATAATTAATAGCATTTCATATATATACATATATGAAATATACATATATATATATATATATATATATATACACTCAAGAGCCAAAACATTATGACCTCCTGTCAATAGCGAGTTGGCCCACTTTTGGCGCGCAACACAGCTTCAACCCGCCTTGGCATGTATTAATACCACCACTTAATACCAGTTAAATACCACTTCCACCTGATCACGTGCCTTCCACGTCATCCAGGCGAATTCATTGCAAAATGTAGGGGTGGTCATAATGTTTTGGCTCTTGAGTGTATATATATATATATATATATAATGTATTGAATCAATAAATAAATATATGTATGTAATATGTATGTAAATAAATATATGTATGCAATATATGTATTGAATCAATAAATAAATATAAATAATGCATAAACAATAATTTAATTTTAATAATTTCGTTTAGTGCAATTTATTTTTTAAAACATAAAAGATTAAACAAGTAAAATTTGTTATTGTATGATACATTTAAAAATCGTAGTGATATTGCCAACAGATTTGTTTTAAAAATTGACATTTTTCTTCAGAATTTGTTAAGTAACTTTTAGAAAATGAAAAGATAATTCGAGAGACATTGTCGAAACTTTTTAAATTAATTTTATTTAACCTAATTAACAGTAAAAGATACATGGTTGTTACAGTAGCAAAATAATTGCACCGAAAAAATCTGAAAATTTACTGTAGCCCGATTTTTCCCCTCTTTTAACAGAAATTTATTTGAAGCTAGGTGTAACATTAAAACAGTAATAAATTCTAAACACAAAAAAAAAAAATTAAAAATAAAAGTATTTTTAAAATAAAATCATTAATGATAAAAGATGAATGAATGATAACTTGTATCATTGTTAACAGAAATCCATTGAAGACATAAAGGAAAAAAAATTATAAAATATTATTCCCCTTTTCTAAATTTATAATCTATTCGGATTAAAATTTCTTTCCATTAATGTGAAGTATGTGAAAAAATGTGAATTAAACGAATAATAGCAACACCAAAAAATAATATTCCAATATTATTGTGATACTAGTACAAAAATAAATGAAATTTGCTAACATTATAAATATTGAATTACAAATGCACAAAATTCTGAAGAAAAACAAATGTTAAATTACAAAATTACAAAATTATGCTAAGAATGTTATATGCTTTGATTTCAAACATAATAACATTCTTCCTAAATTGCCTTTTAACAATTGCTAAAACAATGAAGATTCTCTCATTTACAATTTTGTGAATCTTACATTAAATTTAATGCAAATTTATGAATTACCGAATTAGAAACATGAATAGCGTAATTAACAGAATGCAACACTTACGTCTCCAATGAGCATATGAATCTTCATTATCATTTTCATCATAAATCCTGAGACAATGCAGACCGAAGTCTGTAATCTTCAGAACAAATCGACTATCCACAACACAATTAGTTGATTTCAGGTTGCCATGGGAACGAATTTCACTGCTATGTAAATAAGCCATGCCCTGAAATACAAACAATACATCTTAAAGAAAGAAGCAAATTGGTTGTGAACTGTAACAATGGAAATAATTATCATATAAATAGCTGGATGATTAATATTACAATTGTGTTTCTGTATTGTAATATAAACATCTTGAACCATAATTTGAATATCCTTCTTTAAAAAAGATTGTTTTGGTAACTAATATATAAAAAGTTTAATATCAATTTAAAATTAAATTTTTTTTTTCTTTTTATAATTTCGGAAAAATAATAAGCCTTTTTATATACAAATTGAGAATATATACTTTGTATTTTGTAAAAATCGAATTTGTTAAGTTGTTTTACATTAAACAAATATTAAAATATTAATTGGTTTTTCCAAATATACAGACAGCAATTATAAATTGTAAACACCACATATTTGTGTATGTTGTAGAACATTGTTCGTATTTTTTCATGTACTCACATTTAATTTCATTTATTATATTCATATTAAAATATCTATCTGCAATGTTTACAAGAGAGAAATTAATTGTTAAGCATTTTTAAAAATAAAACACTGTATTAGGTTTTACTTCATAAGGAAAATAATACAAATCGGGATTCAAACTCTTTGTAATAGGTTTACAATTGTTCCAATAGAAACCATATCTTCTGGGAAACTTTACCTTAGGAAATAAGGCTGATTTATCACGGGCGATCTAATAAGGGTTCAATATTAGTCTCCATTGACTCTATAGAAATCTAAAAATTATGGAAAAATTTGAAGAATTGTGATTAAACGCCAATAAGTAAATATATTCTCCATATGATTTAAATAAAAATCACGCAGTATACGTAGACACGTAATCGAAGAAAAGGCTTTAAAAGCATCTACAGCTTTTGCAAGTAGAAATTATGTTGTAAAATTTCGAAGAAACTAAGTTATTAGTAACAGACATAATTTATTTGAAGAATTTTTTATGAAGAGTATTGAGTGAATAGAGACAGGTCTCAGATTGTCTCTTATAGTAGCATTATTAAATGAGAGCCCTTTTTGGATTTCGATATTTCGAAATGCATGCTTAAGGAAACATAAAATTCCTGATTATATTAATTTATATAAATATTTTTATACATATTTATTGGTCATTTGAAGTTTTATATTGTTACTGATTTCCACGCTGTTCTCTTATATTGAAAACTGATTGATACATATAATTACATAATGATACATATACTGATATCTATAATTATATAAAATATGAAAAAAAATATATACCTTGACAACATCATGCATAAGGCTAAATCTAAACATCCAATCCAATTTTATTTCTTCATTTTCCAAAATGTCCTGAAATTAAAAGAATATATTTTGTAATTATATTACATAAGAATAGAAGAAACATTTAAAACTATTTTCAATTGTCTATTTATAACTGAAAGATAAAAAAAAAGCTTGTTTTCTTTCTCAAACCAAACCTGAATGCGATAGATAGCGGAAATTTTAATACAAATAATTGGTCTTAATTTCTTTATGCAATGCTTAAAGAATCTTTTTTTTTTATCTTTAAGGCACATAATTTCTTCTTCTTCTTTTATTTTAGAATAACTGTAAATTTATGGCTATAATATTCAGAAAATATATTTATCTAGTATTTATAATATTCCGAAAATATTTATTTAACATTGATATATATTTCTTTCGAATACCAAGAAATTTGATAATAACTTATTAGCTACTTTAAAGTTGTATATGCAGCAGTTTCAGAGATTGCATTATTAAATTACATATTTGTAGCAGAAAAAATAACATGCATAAATGAACTCTGGTATCTACCACCAATATTATTATATTTGATTAAAATTTATTTTTTCTAATGTAAACAAATTTACTAGCCATTTTAAGTTAAAAAATTCAAAATTATTGTATTAGTATTTCATTTTGTATAAGTATTTTAACTATTAATATATTAGTGTAAATAACTAAAGCCTACGAGTAACGCAACTTGCTATGAACCACTTTACCTGCAAACTTCCTTTCTGACAGTACTCCGTGACCAAGCAGCAGTGCGGTGGATCAACGCAACATCCAACAAAGCGTACGATGTGCTCATGTTGAAGATCCTTCATCTGAAAGGAAAGGAATGAAAAATGTAATTTTAGCAATGTCACTGACAGAATCACGAAACCCTCGCTTAAGTCAAGTTGTTGCAAATTGTTTTTCTCCTTTATGATGTGTGAGAACAAAATGTTGGTAAGATAAAAGGTTTTATAAACAAAACAAAAATAAAAAAAAAATAAAAAAACATTTTGGTTTTTAGATCTTCAAAGAGAAGTTAAAAAAAAAAAAAAAAAAAACTGCGAGGATCATAGCTAAACAAGCAATTTTTCAGATTTCAACTTTTTTTTTATAAAAATTTTAGAGACGACATTGTCAAAAAGAAATAAAATAAGATAAATCATAAGATATCCGAAGATTGAGGTATGGGAATTTGAAAAAGTCTCAACAAAATCAAGCTATTCTGAAGGAAATGATTAGATATGGAAGAAATATTGTTACCTATGGCTTTATGGAACTCAATACACACAAATTTGACCACTTACCGTAGGAACAGAAAGAACATATAAACAAATCACAATTACAAAAGGTAAATACCCGACATTCTTAACAACAAAGACTAAAAGGTATTAAAAACAGTTAAAAACAAGTTAAATGCTTTAAGGATAAAAATTTAAAAAGTTAGAAGCACCATAATAAAAGCCCATGTGAACAATACAGGTTTCATCTGGCTCTCCAATAAAGAGTACACAAATCATTATTCTGTTGTAAATTAGAGTCCAGTCCCAAGCAAACAAGCAGATGGTCCTTATTCATTTTTTCTCTCTCCTACATAAAACACATATATCAGAGTTCACAATCCTTATTTTGGTCAGATGGTCGGACAGGCAGTCGTGTCCAGTTCTTAATCTGAAATTGGCAACAGCCTTGTTGCGAGTTTTCTACTCTATTTTTTTCCAATCATCCTAGACTTTTCCTTTGGTGTTAGACAATAATTAACAAATATACGATGACTTAATTTTGTCCCATATAGTTCTCCTAAAAGTAACAAGAGGGATAGGACACTGTTCAGGAACTTCTTCTGTTCCTTTTTTTTTTGCCAGAAGATCTGCGAGAGTGCTGAATATACCGGTTCTCGTTAGATCACCGAAGTCAAGCATCATTGGGCGCGGTCAGTACTAGGGTGGGTGACCACCTGGGAACACCGCGTGCCGTTGGTAAATTTGGAACCTGAATGGCCGAGAGTCTGGTGCTCTGGCGCTCGGTGCCACAGGTTTCGGGTTCGAATCCCGGCGGTGCCATGGATGTTTGTAGTGGTTCGGAATCCACTTTAAGCCGTAGGTCCCGGTCTCCTATGACTGTAAGAGCATCATGGAGCAAAAGTCAGGCTTCTACCTACGGGTGCTCCATCACAACAGAAGCTGCTTCCTTCCCCTTCAATCATGAGCCAGTATGGGCTCGTGGGCTTGGCCAGCCAAGTGGGATAAGAAACAACAACAACAAAGATCTGCGATGGAATCCAATGGAAAATGATGCATTTACCATTTTCATTAAGGTACTTAATATCTTTTATTTTGTCGTTTTTCTGGCCAGATGTTCACCGAAGCAGTTGTGTCCAGTTCTTAATCTAAAATTGGCAACAGCCTCTTTGCGAGTTTTTCCACTCAATTTGTTTCCAGTCATATCCGATTGTCACCCAGTCTTTTCTTTTGGGGTTAGATAATAATTCACTAATATACGAGGACTCATTTTTGTCTCATGTAGTTCTCCTAGAAGGGTCAAGAGGGACAGGACATTATCTAGGAACTTTTTCTGTTCCTTTTTTGCCAGAAGACCTGTTCTTTCGTTTCCATCAAGTTATAGAAGAAATGTTAATCTGCAATTCGACAATTTTCTCAAGTAACTCATACTAAAGAATTATACATTTTGGATAAAGTATCAGGTCTGTAGGTTCAACATATTGTTTAAATTTAAATTTATTTAAATTTAAAAAAAACAATTGAATTACGTTGTCACACTATATAACGTTTTGGAATTGTGATAATATGTATCATTATTCTTCTAGTTCCTCTAAATTCGCAAGCTATTGTAGTTAATACGTATATGATAGGTAAAAAAACGGTGTTGAGGTGATTTTCTAATGTAAGAATTAATATAGTTATTGCAGACAGCTAGAAAAGAGATTTAATGTGTGATTAGGTATTTTTTGGGATTGAAAATTTTGTTTATGTAGATTTCATTTTGGTAGTAGTTAAAACACCATGGGCTGCTATGAAAAAGATGATACTGTTACGCTAGAGATGAGACACTTATAAATTCGAACAATATATCTAGACGAGAACAATTTTATAGTTAAATTTAAAAAAAAATAAAAACAAGAACATATTTTTATGCATAAATTGCAGAAATATTCTTAGTATGAATTTTGATTAAATTATATAGCGTGACAAAATAAGGAAATTGTATGTACGTGGTATAAAATGTTCCAGTGCAGTTTCCCAAAGCAAATGTTCCTTTCCAAACACATACTGGAACCTAGCAACTCAGTCACAAATTAATGCTGGTTTAGAATTTGGAGTTTGGGTACAGAAATTTTAAAACTTGATATATGTAGTATGTTTTTCGATTAAATTATTTAATATGACAAAATTGACACTCTAGCATATCAAGGCAAAACAAATACTATATTTTCCGACATATGCTGGAATGTGGTAGGAAAGAAATTAACTAAAGGTGATGTGGAATTTGAAGATCAAAATGATGAATATGCAAATTGCAACAAATATGCAAATTCATTTTCGATTCAATTATTAAAAAAGCCATATAAATGAAATTTGATGCACCTGACATAACATTTTTCAATGTGCCGTCCCAAACCAAATGCTCTTTGACATTATGTGTAGGATTGCTGATGAGAAACTTAACTACAACTGATCTTGAACTGGGAGATCAGACCGATTGGCGTGTAAATTTCAAAACTGAATATTTTAAGTACAGATTTCGATTAAGTTATTAAACAACTTAAAAGCTAAGACATGTGGCATAATATTTGTCAATTTATTGTCACAAATCAAATTCTGTCATTCTCGACATAGGCTGGGAAGTGACAGCTGAGAAGACCAACTAAAGCTGATCTGGAATTGGGAGATCAGGCAGACTGACACGGAAATTTCAAAACAGAATATTTTAAGTAAGGATTTGGATTAATTTATTTATTAAAGTAAAGCTGAAACATTTAATATAACATCTTTAAATTTATCGTCACAAACCAAATTCTATCTTTCACAACATATTCTGTGAATTGACATTTGAGACAACTAACAGCTGATCCGAAATTTGCAGATCGGAAGGAAAATTACTTAATAAAGAATGGATTTGGAGGGATCACCTGTAAATAATGTTTTCTGGCTTGGGCTCGTTGAGGTCCGCGAATGAGTAAAGGTTTAAATGACTGTTCAATATTACTTAATAATTCAATAAAAGGGTTCGAATCATCGATCAGATAGCCTTAGACAGAATGATATTAAAATTGAATTTGATTGCTTATGTGGCTGATATCTTTTTTCTTCTTTCTAATGCAGCTGGCAAACACAGACAGCTTAGTCTTAGATGCCTTAAGGCAAGTGCTGCACAGACGTACTCACTTTGCATTACCTAGGGGGCTCGTGTAACTTAAAGATAAGCCACGGACGCGGAGTAACAATGCCCCCGCAACGCTCTACGATCCTATTAGACCGGAACCCACGGTTTAAAGTGGATTCCGAACCACTACAAACATCCATGGCATCGCCGGGACTCGAACCCCAAACCTGTGGTACCGAGCGCCGGAGCGCTAGCCACTCGGCTATTCAGGCCCCATGTGGCTGTTATTGTTTTGAGAAATGTGTAGATACGGATGGGCTGGATTGCGATGAAATATTTTGTATCAATTCAGATTGAAATAAGACTTAAAATTTTTCCGTTAAACGTATAGAGAGAAAATGGATAATTTATTAGAATATATTGAATTTTTATTGAATAAGCAATTTTATTCACTATTTCAGCTATTCCTCCCAAACAAGATGCTTTTTTTTGTGTACTGATAAATCATTTTAAGTACAATGCACTGCCTTTAACTAAATCATGTGAATAATCTTTGGGTATAAAATACATGAAGATGTACCAATATTATACACTGAAGTGACAAAAGTCATGGGATAGCAATACGCAAATTTTCAGATGGCAGTAGCATCGCGTAGAACAGGTATAAATGCCCAGTGCTTTAGCAGAGCTTTCATTTCTGTTCAAGTTATTCATGTGAAGAGGTTTTGACGTGATGATGACCGCACGACGGGAATTAACAGACTTTGAACGCGGAATGTTAGTTGGAGCTAGACGCATGGGTCATGCCATTTCGGAAATCGTTAGGGAATTAAACATTCCCAGATCCACTGTGTCAAGAGTGTGCCGAGAGTAAGAAATTTCAGGCATAACATCCCACCATGGACAGCGCAGTGGTCGACCGCCTGCACTTAACGACCGAGACCGGCGACGTCTGCAAAGAGTCGTAAAATCTAACAGACAAGCAACACTGCGTCAAATAACCGCAGAAATCAATGTGAGACGTACAAGGGACTTGTCTGTTAGAACTGTGCGGAGAAATTTGGCTTTCTTGGGGTATTCCAGCAGAAGACCGACTCGAGTGCCTTTACTGACAGAACGACATTGCTTGCAGCGACTCTCGTGGGCGCGTGAGCATATCGGTTGGTCCCTAGAGGAATGGAAAACCGTGGCCTGGTTCGATGAGTCACGATTTCAGTTGGTAAGAGCTGATGGTAGGGTTCGAGTGTGGCGCAGACCCCACGAAGCCATGGACCCAAACTGTTAGCAAGGCACTGTTCAAGCTGGTGGTGGCTCCGTAATGGTGTGGACTGTTTTTTCATGGCATGGACTTGGTCGTCTGGTGCGACTGGACCGAACATTGACTGGAAATGCTTATGTTCAGCTACTTGGAGATCACTTGCAGCCATTCATGGACTTCATGTACCCAAACAACGATGGGATTTTTATGGATGACTATGCGCCATGTCACCGGACCACAACTGTTCGCGATTGGTTTGAAGAACATTCTGGACAATTCCAATGAATGGTCGCCCGACATGAATCCCATCGAGCATTTATGTGACATCATCGAGAGGTCTGTTCGTGGCACCATCAACGCTTTCACAATTATGGACGTCTATCGAGACAGCATGGCTCAATATTCCTGCAGAAGACTTCCAACGACTTGTTGAGTCCATGCCACGTCAAGTTTCTGCACTTCGCCGGGCGAAAGGAGGGCCGACACGATATTAAGAGGTATCCCATGACTTTTGTCACTTCAGTGTATGTACATATAATAAGGATCCGCCATGCATACCCACAACAAACTATAACCTTGAACTCAAAGTTGCTAGGTCTTGTTTTCAAGCAACTGTTGACCCTTATATTAGAATTTGGATTTGGAATTTTTTTTCGCCCGTTAGACTGTGGAACCGATAATAAGAGAGTAAAAAAGAGAAAAGTGAGTGTGCAGAGTCGAGTGAAGTATTCCAGACTGTGTGAAGGGTACAAAGACCCTTAAAAGAACTGGCTTTTAAGATGATTTTGTAAATATTTGTATGATTTTGTTTTGTGCGTTATGTGTTACAGCTGTGCAGTGCTGTCTTCACAAATTTGAATAAACATGACAGCTAAATGTTTCGTTAGTAATTAAAGAAATAATTCTATTTCTTCAATGAAACAGCACTGAATCAAGACTACATGCTTATCCGGCCCTAACTTGAGCATATATGATCCAAAAATTTCTACAGTTACTTTATTTGACATTTAATGCCGTCAAACAGGGTTGTCGTTAATATTGGCTCTTGTTGATATTGCCATTTTTACAATTCGAGTAAAGAGCGAAATCTAAAGCAGAAATAATTATTTAAGGGCTAAAAAATCAAAATTCGATTAATAAAAAATCAATAAAAACCTTTTCAGTAATAAAATATAAAACAATTCATAATTTCAAAATTATTTTTAAAAAAAGTTTGTTCATTTTTATTTAATGATTATTATTATTTTTTTAGAATTATGAATGTTTGGTTACCTTAATTTGAGTGTGCATCACGTGTTTTGAAGTAAAATTTATATTTTTCTCTACAATTGCGCACCATCTTCAGCAAATGATATCTTACAATGCAGAAATTCAGTTTCCTATGAGCATGCGCTCTAAGGAGAAAAAGCTAACGGACGTCCTATGGTAACTAACGTACGGTATTCAAAAACTCTCTATTATGTAAATTATGTTTAAATCCAGTTACCGTAACTAACGTATCCAAATTGCAAAGGGACATCTCAGCTCTAGGCACATTTATGTGGTGTCATGTAGTAGTAGTAGTAGTAGTAGTCATATATTAGACCGGGAACTACAGTTTAAAGTGGATTCCGCACCACTACAAACATCCATGACACTGTCGCAAGTCGAGCCGATCCAGATGCCTGTGTCACTGATCATCACAGCGCTTGTCACTTGGTCATCAGTTTCCATATATGCATATATGAACCAATTTTTTTGCTGTTGTTGATGTTGTCTTTTTTTAGAATCATGGAAAAGAGCAAAATCGAGATTCGATTAATAAAAAAATATTAGAACCTTAATAATTAAGAATTAAAAATTTATTTTTTAAATTAAAATTATCAAAAATTTTTTTGAATTTGTTTCATTAATTTTTTCATATTATTATTATTATTCATAGAATTAACAATGTGTTACCTTAATTTTGCGCGTGCATTACGTCTGTTCAAGTAAAATTTTAATTTCTGTTTCAGTCCTACACAATCTTCAGCAAATGATAACTTAAAATCCAGAAACAAATGCAATGCGTAGAACCGCGGATATTATGTAAATTATGTTTAAATCCAGTTACCGTAAAGATTCTTCTGACGCTTTCTTCAAGAAGAATGGCGAAAAGAAATGTAATTAACAATTCCTGAACGAATTTAAGAAAAAGAGGAAAATTAGGATTCATATTGTCTCCGCTGGGTTGGTAAAAAAAAATGTTGAATCTTGGCAGCTAACTATAATTGTACCTCGAAATACTAATTAAGTTAATCGCTTAGTTAATAAACTTTCTGCAAGCCCAGTTTTCCATATCTCCATTCAAGATTTATTAATAATGATTTTGCTTGCAAAATTCTGTCTTCAGATGTGCTTTAATCTATTATTTCGCAATTTTTTTGTATACATACATTTTTTTTTCTTAGTTAACGGAAACGGACGTACCTGTTTCGGAGTACCAACGGGGTAAATATACCCCGAAAACCTCCACATAATCATTAATATAATTAAATTTACATTATTGAAATTACATCGTGAATTTAGATAAAAAAAGAAAATTTACTCTATTAAGTTAAAAGATAAAAAAAAGAAGTAAGTTAAGTTAAGTTACTTAGGTACAATTAGGAGTCCGTAACACGTTTCCCCGCGGACAGTCAGTGTATTAATGAAAAATAAAAAATAAAAATTAAAGAATTTAATACAAATACATTAGAAATGAAAACATTAACCTCTTAAGAATTTTAGATGCCATTTGCAAAGAAATTACGATAGCCAGTATTTCTTAGTTAGGATAATTGTAAACTTTGTCTTTTAAAACAGCGATTTTCTATCAGTTGGACGCAATCTTTAAAGATTTAAATACAAGAAGCGGAATCCCTTATAAAGTTAAAATCCTTAAAGCAATTTGTGAGAACTTTTCTCAATCATGTTATAGCAGAATATCTTTCTCTACGGCCTGACGGCCGAGTGACTAGCGCTCTAACGCTCGGTTCCGCAAGTTACGAATAGTCAAGGCGTTGTCATAGATGTTTATAGCTGTTCGGAATTCACTTTAAGTCGTAGGTCCCAGTCTAATATGACTGGGCTGAGTGGCTAGCGCTCTGGCGCTGAGTCCTACAGGTATCGGGTTAGAATCCCGGCGGTGCCATGGATGTTTGTAGGGGTTTAGACTCCACTTTAAGCCGAAGGTCCAGGTCTCATACGACCGTAGAGCGCCACAGAGCCCAGTCAGACTTCATTTCACCCATATCATTCCCAAACTGTAAAGGGGCAACTCAGGTCTAGGCACAGTGATGTGGTGTGACGTAGTATTTGTAGTCTAATATGACTGTAGAGCGTAGGGCAGATAACCCTACTCCGCAAAAAGTCAGTGTCACGGAGCTAAGTCACACTTCTATCTGTGGATGCTCTATCACAACAGAAGCTGCCTTCCCCTCTTTCCTCCTTCCATGAGACCACATGGGGTCATGGACTTGGTCTAAAAGTTGCTGTCTAAACAAGTGGGATAAGAAACAATACCAAAAACATGAGTAACTGTAACTGTTAAACTGTTACATGAATGGGTAGCAGAAATCCATTTTAACAAAAATAATAAAAAATATTAAGTACCTTAATGCTTGTTAATATTTATTTCTGCTACTCATTAATACTACTAAACTTATTTGTTATATAAAAAAATACAATTCCTAATGACATTTAAGCATAAATTGATTATATGGGCAACCTTATTTCCCACTGTTTATGAGAGTGCATAAGCAAATTTGAGAACACCTAGAATATGGGGCATCGAACCGGACTCCCTCAATTCGGAACCCAATACGTTTTTCACCAATCCGCTTCAAGTATCATAAAAAATATTAAAAAACACAAACTACTCAGAGTTTGCTTGAAGGTTACTTGGACCGAGAAATAGTTTTTATTGAGAAGAGAGCACAAAAAGAAAAAGAAAAAGTAGCTTTGTGACGAAATATCGAGAAGAGCAAAAGTATTAGTGCACCCTGAGGGGTCTTTTAAATTTATGAGATACGGATACGGAGGTTTTACAATGGAAAACTTGTCTGAAAAGCACTTCGACTTTTCTCTTTTAGTTTTTCACAGAAATCATTTCTACGAGTACCGAGATACGTGTCCTCTGCATTTTGATTACAATAGGACGTATGTTGATGTAGATGTAGAATGCTAGTATTTGAAAAGAAGATTAATGCATGCCTATAATAAATATCAAATTGATTTACAAAACTACCAAATGGGATAAGAAACAACAACATATATTTTTCTTATGCAAATTGTAGAGCACATTTTCGAAAGTTCAAAGTTTCAAATTTTGTTTTATCTAAAGAAACAAAAATAAAAATTACAAAATTTTATTAAAAAAAATTATTTTTATCAATAAGTTCCTTTTAATTTCGAGTTAAAACATTTCAGTTGATTTTCTTTGAACATGATTTTTAGAATAGAGGTTCCTAGAAAGCTGGCAGCCAAATGTAAATATTTCTTTATAAATATATATTAAATAATTTAATTGAGGTTAATTAACTAATATAATTATATGGCATATAATGTTAAAAATAATAAAATATATGAATATGAATATGAAATAATATCGAATTAAAAAGAGGAATTTCTTAATTTCAATTTTTTATATGAATATTAATTTCCGTTCTATAATCCAAATCGCTGTAAAACTTTCTCAAATCTGCTTATTTAAGATTTTTGATGTACCGTTTACAAACGAAGCTCTGTTTATAAGAACAAACTTAAAGTTCAAAAGCCTAAAGTAAAGTTCAAAGTTAAAAGTTAAGTTCAAAAGTATAAACTTTTGACATTTAACTGACTGAATGATTTTCAATTTTCGAGGAAATTTTCATCTCACAATATCAATATAAAGAATAATAGTGTTAATAATTTTACATCATAATCATAATTTAAATAAACTTATGTTATAATAATAATGTAAATTTTTTTAATGTACACTTAAGAAAGTGCAAACAGTAACATGAATAAACAAGATATATGAATTTAATGATATTGATCCAAAAAATCTTAATAAGTATCAAAATTAATAATTTGATCTTCTGTGAAACATTTTTAATTTTTAGCAGTGATTCATTCTAACACTGATTTGTTTTGAAAGACTCATTTTACTTATTTTTGTAAAAGTATGTCTCTTATAATCCACAATTCTAATAAATTTATTTAATTAAGTCTAAAAGATTTATTATTTTTCCATCAATCAGAAGATATATTTTTTAGGCAAAAAGGAAATTTAAGAGATAGTTTTATTTTTCGAAAAGTTATGGGAAAAATTCGTCTATAGATGTAGAAAAAGAAAATAATCGTCTACGGATGTAAAAAAAGAAAATAATCATCCACAGATGTACAAAAGAAAATAATTATCCAGAAATGTAGAAACAACAATTATCCACATACGTAGTAAAGCAAAATAATTATCCACAAGTGTAGAAAAGAAAATAGTTACCCACAAATAAAAAGAAAAATTTTATCCACAAATACATAAAAAGAAAACAATCTTCCAGAAATGTAGAAAAGAAAATATTCATCCACAAATGTAGAAAAATAAAATAATCATCCACAGATGTAGAAAAATAAACTAATTATCCACATGCATAAAAAAGAAAATAAATATCCACAAATGCAGAAAAAGTAAACAATAATCTATAGATGTAAGAAACAAAAATAGCAGGCAGATAAACGACCCCAAAGGTCTACAATCTGCACAGAACATTTATAATGTATAATCCGCAAATTGCACTCATAGAATTGCTTGTAAAAATATTTTTTTAGTGAAATCAATAAATAGAAGGTAATAAGTAACATACAATTTTTCGATGTTTATAAATGTAAATTATTAATATTATCTAGATATGATTAAGTAATATAATTACTTTATTCTAAACGATTTCAAAGGAAGGAAAATAATATTTTCTGAAGCAATCTGAAAAAAGATTTTACATTTAACAACTGTGACCTTTAAATAACCAGCTTTTGGAATAGAAAAAATCGTGTGCTTTTAATTAAAATAGAAAAATTAATAGATGTAAATGATAGATGTATGTG
Organism: Caerostris darwini; assembly: GCA_021605075.1. NCBI lineage: Eukaryota > Metazoa > Arthropoda > Arachnida > Araneae > Araneidae > Caerostris > Caerostris darwini. The sequence continues at coordinate 61,433 of BPLQ01005584.1, read as the reverse complement.
TAGTTTATTTAAATAGATGTAGAAAGGAAAATAATTATTCACAAATGTAGAAAAGTAAATATCCATCCAAAGATGTAGATGAAGTATATAATCATCCACAGATGTAGAAAAGAATTAACTTACAAATGTAGAAAAAAATAACCATCAACGGATTTAGAAAAGTAAATAATTATCCACAAATGCAGAAAACGAAAACAATTATCAACAGATGTAAAAAAAAGAAGAAAATTATAGACAGACTAGGCATAATAGATAAATAATAAGCGACTTCAAAAGTCAACAGTTTATAATGTATAATAATGTTATGTATAAACATAACATTAATAATAATACTATAATTGTAAATTATTGATATTATCTAGATGTGATTAAATAATAGAATTACTTAAAATTATTTTATTTTAGGGGATTTCAATGGAACCAAAAACACTATTTTCTGAAACAATCTAAAAAAAAAAATGGTTTTAAGCTTAACATATGTGACCTCTAAGTAATCAGTTTTTGGAATGGGAAAGATTGTGTGCTTTTAATTAAAATCTTCCTCAATTAAATAGCCTATTAAATCTTATGTCATGATATCAAAATCTAGTTTTAATTTTAGTCAGATATCTAAAGTGCATTCATAAAAAATAATTAAAGAGTAATTATTTTCCTGAAACATAAATAATCGAAGTTCTTTCAAACATAGTACAAAGGAACAACAATAAAACACAAAAATACATCCTTGAAAACAATAATTAAAATTTAATGATTCCTTTATAGATAATATTAATTGATTCTCTTTCATCCACACAACATGAATATTTTTGTAACGTACCCAATTTTATGGAGCCAAATATTTGCATTCTGTGTTGAACAAGCTGTCCAGGAGTAATTAAATATTTGCACCTTTGTTTCAATGTATATCCTTGAACAATTTGCCATTGTTTTAAAGTTTGATGCAATTTATAAGAGCGAGGAAAATTCCACAACAAGATGTTGTAACTGCAACTTCAGCAAAATAATCTATTTTGAAGGTAAAATTAAAAATAACTAATTTTTCATTAGCTTGAACTTAACTTAAAATTTTCTTATATAGCAAAAATAAATGTAGTTTTCAAATGAAAATAATGAAAAGTCATTGAAAATACATTATTAACAAAAATTGATTCTTAAATATGGACACAATACTACAATAGTAAACATCCCCCATGTTTTAACGAAACAAAATATAGTCAATGGGGAAGAGTTCAAGGTTGATATATCCCCCTTTGAAGGATGCTTTGACCCTTACGTTAGACTGTGGATTTTGCAGGTTATTTTCCGACGCGTTAGGCTTTGGAACAGGTAATGGGAGAGGGAGAAAGAGCAAAGAGAGTGTGCAGAATCGAGTAAAGAATTCCAGGAACTACAGTGAGTACAAAGACTCTTAAACGAACTGGCTTTTAAGATGATTTTATAAATATTTGTTATGTGTTGCAGTTGTCTGCGGTGCAGTCTTAGTGAATTTTAATAAATATGACAGCTAAACATGTTCTCTCATATTATTTAAAGAAATAATTCAGATTCAACTCTGAAACAACACTGAATCAAGACCACACTCATATCCGGCCCTAATTTATACTATATTTCAACTGAATAAACATATTCTTTTAACGAGCTCAAAAACAAATTTAGAATTAAATGAAATATGTCTCAAATTCTTTTAATAAACTAATGTTGTTACGAAAATATAATATATATTTGATTATTGTTTTTACGAAAATATAAATAAGTAATCAAAATTCTCTTTTCAACGATTTAAATGCGTTATTGTTTTATATCTTAAAATCCAAAGTTAAAAACAAAAATTATTATTAATTAATCATATAAAAATATATATACATAAATTTAATTTTTATTATAAGCAAAAATATCTTATTTTATTCTAATTTATAGAAAAATTTACCCATATTATTTGTTATTTAATGTTCTCTTAATGAATATTTGGTGTGTTAAATAAATATCAAATATTTGTATAACTACTTTATTTTACAAAATATAAATATAGTTAAAACAAAATTGATAATTATTCAGTTCAACATCTAAATCTTTCTCATAAATCTTGGACATGGATTTTTCATGGATTTTTAAATATTATCATCTTAAATTTATTATAATGCAGTTATATTAATTATAATAAAAAATACAGTTCATTATATTTATCAAACGATTTTATCTACTTTAAAAGCTAAACAATTTAAAAAATAAATATTTTAAAAGATTAAGATATAGAATTATTTTTAATTATTCAATTATTAATTAATAATTTATTGTTAAATGTTATTATTTATTAATTTATTTCGTGTTTTAATTTAATTATTAATTAATTAATTAATATTGACAGTTATTGCTGTTATTAAAAAAAAAAAATTCAATGTTTGCTTTGTATTTTTTGTCTGCCAAAAGATTTTTAAATATTATCATCTTAAATTTATTATAATGCAGTTATATTAATTATAATAAAAAATACAGTTCATTATATTTATCAAACGATTTTATCTACTTTAAAAGCTAAACAATTTAAAAAGTAAATATTTTAAAAGATTAAGATATAGAATTATTTTTAATTATTCAATTATTAATTAATAATTTATTGTTAAATGTTATTATTTATTAATTTATTTCGTGTTTTAATTTAATTATTAATTAATTAATTAATATTGACAGTTATTGCTGTTATTAAAAAAAAAAATTCAATGTTTGCTTTGTATTTTTGTCTGCCAAAAGATTTTTAAATATTATCATCTTAAATTTATTATAATGCAGTTATATTAATTATAATAAAAAATACAGTTCATTATATTTATCAAACGATTTTATCTACTTTAAAAGCTAAACAATTTAAAAATAAATATTTTAAAAGATTAAGATATAGAATTATTTTTAATTATTCAATTATTAATTAATAATTTATTGTTAAATGTTATTATTTATTAATTTATTTCGTGTTTTAATTTAATTATTAATTAATTAATTAATATTGACAGTTATTGCTGTTATTAAAAAAAAAATTCAATGTTTGCTTTGTATTTTTGTCTGCCAAAAGATTTTTAAATATTATCATCTTAAATTTATTATAATGCAGTTATATTAATTATAATAAAAAATACAGTTCATTATATTTATCAAACGATTTTATCTACTTTAAAAGCTAAACAATTTAAAAAATAAATATTGTAAAAGATTAAGATATAGAATTATTTTTAATTATTCAATTATTAATTAATAATTTATTGTTAAATGTTATTATTTATTAATTCATTTCGTGTTTTAATTTAATTATTAATTAATTAATTAAGATTGATAGTTATTGCTATTATTAAAAAAAATTCAAAGTTTGCTTTGTATTTTTTTCTGCCAAAAGATTTTTAAATATTATCATCTTAAATTTATTATAATGCAGTTATATTAATTATTAGAAAATAAAACGTCTTTCGATTATTTTTGTATTGAAAAATTTATGACTTGATAACAATGTTTTTACTTGTAAGATTAAAAATTGTTGTTATTTAAAAAAAAAAATATTTTTGCTTTGTTTTTTTTAATTAAACATTTTAATTTAAAATTTATTTTCCACCAAAATATTTTTAAAAATTATTATTTTAAATTTATTATAATGTAATTAAACATTAATTATTGAAAGAAAAAAAAAGGTCTGTCAAATATTTTTGTATCAAAAAATTTATTACTTGATAACAATTTTTTTTCGTTGCATTGTGATAAAAAGAAAAATTAGTGGATTAATTAGAAATAAAAACTTAAATTTAATATAAGCCGTTAACATTTCATTATTTAAAATTAGCGACGATTAAAATCTTAAATAAAAATAAAATTTATTCGACTTAAATCTTATTTAAAATTTTCGACGATTAAAACTTCCTTTTTGTTAAGGATAAAGACTGCATTTCTTTTTTTTTATCTTTTAAATCTTGATCTCAGTTTTGCTCGTCTTTAAATAACACAATAGAATGTAATGAGATAAGGTTACTTTGGAAAAACGTATTTTAATTTTCTTTGTGTGAAAAATATTGAGCTTTTTAAATTGCTCCTTCTTTGCGCAGTTTCTACACCACTTTTTTTTTAAAGATTTATTTTTATGTTGCATATACATTTTTAGAATGACTTCAATAAAAGGCTTAAAAATGTTGTTCTTTTTGCGAATGTTGGGCACTTTGATCTAGTTTATATTGCACTAGAAAAGCATATATGGAATAGATTTAAGGTGCCAAGGAATGTGATACACAGCTACAGATTTTGGTATAGCAATTTATAGAACCACACGGGTATGCTATTTGGAACCTCTTATTCATCTATTATTTTTTATGAGAATCTAGAGAGCAAGTTCGGTAGCCTTTTTTGTTATGGAAGTGAGTAGAGCTATTTTGATTATTTCGTGCACTTTGTCACTGCCTAATTACATAGATAATGAAAAAATCCTACAATTTCATCAGAATAATGATCGCTTCAACATGTTATATTTTCTATTGTTTGTGATATTATAAGTTTCTTAATAAAAATAATATATTAAAGGATTAAGATTTAAAAAAGTATTTTAAATTATTCAATAATTTATTTATTATTATTATTAATTATTTCATTATTATTTTTATCAATTTTTTTAATTACCAAAATTATTAATTATTAATTTATTTCGTCTTTTAATTTAATTATTAATTAATTATTTAAAAATAATAGTTATTTTTATTATTAAAAAATAATTCTTGCTTTGTTTTTTAACTAAAACTTTTAATTTAAAATTTCTTTTCTACCTATAGATTTTTTTAAAAATTATCATTTTAAGTTTACTATCATGTAGTTAAATATCGATCATTAGGAAAATATAATTTCTTTCAATTATTTTTGTATCGAAAATTTTTTGACTTAATAACTTCTTTTTTATTTTTTTTCATTACATTATGTTGAAATAAAAAATTAGTGGATTAATTATAAAGAAAGACTTTGCCAAATTTAATATAAGGCTTTAACATTTCCTTATAAAGTTCATTATTTAAAATTTTCGAGGAGTAAAAACTTAAATAAAATTAAAATCTATTGGACGATTAAAATCTTATTTAAAATTTTCGATGATCAAAAGTTCGTCTCTGTTAAGGATAAAGAGTGCATTTTTTTTCCTTTTTTTTTTAATAATATTGATCTCAGTTTTGCACGCTCTTTAAATAACACTATGGAATGTAACGAGATAAGATTACTCTGAAAAAAAAAAGTATTTTAATTTTTCTTTGTGTGAAAAACATTAAGCTTTTTAAATTGCCCCTTCTTTGTGCACTCTTTACTCCACCTTTTTTGAAAGATTTATTTTTATGATACTTTTACATCTTTAGAATGACTTCAATAAAAGGCTTAAAAATGCAAATGTTGCTCTTTTTGCGAATGTTGGGCACTTTGATCTAGTTCATGTTGCACTAGGAAAGCATATATGTAATAAATTTAATATAAAGGTGCATGATACACAGCTACAGATTTTGGTATAACAATTTATAGAGCAACCCGGGTATGAAATTTGGAGAATCTTCTATTATATGAGAGTCTAGATAGTAAGTTAGGTAGCCATTTTTGTTACGAAAATGCAAAGAGCTATTTTGCTTATTTTATGCACGTCGTCACTTCCTGTTTGCATCGATACGCGGAAATTCATTAGTTTAATCAGAATAATGATCGCTTTAAAGTTTTGTAGTTTCCTATTGTGTGTGTTGTTATAAGTTTTTTAATAAAAATAATATATTGAAGGATTACGATTTAAAAATATTTGAAACAATTCACTTATTTATTTATTAATATTATTAATTATAATTTTATTAATTTTTATTAACTATCAATATTATTAATTTATTTCTTTTGTTAATTTAATTATTGCTTAATTCATAATCATCAGGGGCGCAACAGCCCGTTAGTGGGCCAAGGCCGTCTGCCTACTGGCAGATTTCCAGACAGGAGATGTGTTTATTTTTACGGGGTAGGGTTGTCAGCACTACGCCCAACGCTCTACAGTCAAATTAGACTGAGACCTACGGTTTAAAGTGGATTCCGAACCAGTACAAACATCCATGGCACCGCCGGGGCTCGAACCCCAAACCTGTGGTACCGTGCTCTAGTCACTCTGCCATTCAGGACCTATTACTTAATTATTTAAGATTAATAATTAGTGTTATTACTTTTAAAAAAAATAATTTTTTCTTTGTTTTTTTAACTAAACATTTTAATTTAAAATTTCTTTTCTACCTATAGATTTTTAAAAATTATCATTTTAAATTATTATAATGTAGTTAAACATTAACTATTAGAAAATAAAACGTCTATAATTATTTTTTTATTGAAAAATTTATGACTTAATAACAAATATTTTTTTGTTTCATCATAGTGTGAGGAAAAAGTAAGTTAGCGGATTAATTAGAAAGAAAAACTTTGCCAAATTTAATATAAACCGTTAAAATTTCCTTATTAAGTACATTATTTAAAATTTGCGACGATTAAAATCTTTGAAAAATTTCATTTCTATTAAGAATAAACAGTGCACTTCTTTTTATTTATTTATTTATTTTCCAATTCCTACTATTAGTTCACACTCTCCCACTATATATCTTGTTCAAATTTTCAATGGTTAATAAAACACTTTTTATTCATCCACTCAACTTCAAGTACATTTTTTTTTAACTTGTAGTGGATGACACTGGATCAAATATTAATTAATTGCTCTATAATTTTTTTTAGACTTAAGTTGCATGTATCTACCAATAGATGGAGCCAGATGTAAGACTTTATTTATTTATAAAGGACTTTCTGCAATATAGTGAAGAAACAGTAGGTATTGACTTTAAAATTATTTTTTTTTTATATTACTTGTTTTTCATTGCATTTTAATGAAAAGAAAATTTAGTGGGTTAATTAGAAAGAAAAACTTTGTCAAATTTAATATAAGCCGCTAACATTTCCTTATTAAGTTTATTATTTAAAATTTGCGACGACTAAAATCTTCGAAAAAGTTACCTTTCTGTTAAGGATAAAGAGTAAATTTCTTCTTGATATTAATATTTATCTCAGTTTTGCTCGTAATTAAATAACGCAATAGAATGTAACGAGATAAGGTTACTTTGGAAAAAAGTATTTTTATTTTCATTGTGTGAAAAATATATTTTTTTTCTTTCTAACGCAGCTGGCAAACACTTAGATAGCTTGGTCTTGGATGCCTTAAGGCAAGCGCTGCACAGACGTACTCACTTTGCATTACCCAGGGAGCGCGTGTAACTTGAAGATAAGCCACGGACGCGGATTAACAATGCCCCCGCAACGCTCTACGATCCTATTAGACCGGGACCTACAGTTTAAAGTGGATTCCGAACCACTACAAACATCCATGGCACCACTGGGACTCGAACCCGAAACCTGTGGTACCGAGCGCCAGGGCGCTAGCCACTCAGCAATTCAGGCACTTGTGTGAAAAATATTGAGCTTTTTAAATTCCCCTTTCTTTGTGAAATTCTTACTCCGTTTTTTGAAAGATTTATTTTTATGATACGTATACATCTTTAGAATGTAGTTCATTATTTATTTCATATTACACTAGAAAGGCATATATGGAATATATTTAATATACCAAGGGATGTGATACTCTGCAAAAGCTTTTGATAGAGCAATTTATAGAACAATCCGAGTATACCATTTGGTGTTCCGTATTCATCTCACCTTTTATATGAGAGTCTATATAGCAAGTTTGGGAAGCCATTTTTGTTACAGAAATGGGCAGAGTTATTTTACTTATTTTTGTGGTCGTCTATGCAGCACGCAGAAATCCATCACTTTCATTAGAATAATGATCATTTCAACGGGGGCCTAAATGGCCGAGTGGCTAGTGCTCTGGCGCTCGGTACCACAGGTTTCGGGTTCGTGTCCCGGCGGTGCCATGGTTGTTTGTAGTGGTTCGGAATCCACTTTAAAAAAGTAGGTCCCGGTCTAATAGGATCGTAGAGCGTTGCGGGGGCATTGTTACTCCGCGTCCGTAGCTTATCTTCAAGTTACACGCGCCCCCTGGGTAATGCAAAGTGAGTACGTCTGTGCAGCACTTGCCTTAAGGCATCCAAGAAGTCCATGTCTGTGTTTGCCAGCTGCATTAGAAAAAAAAAATGATCACTTCAACGTGTTATAGTTGTTTATGGATTATGTTGCTCTATGTTTCTTTACAACGGACTTTATTCAAAATGTTATATTAGAATCTAGACAACAAGTTCTGTAGCCATTTTCGTTACGAGCAGAGATATTTGCTTATTTGTGTACTTCTATGTACACATTTCGTCATATCCTGCATACATTGATAACGCGAAAATCCATCAGTTTCATTAGAATGAAGATCGTTTCAAAGTGTTATAGTTTTCTATTGTTCTTTTCTCACTCTACTTAATGCACTCTTTATCCTTACCGGAAGTTCCTTTCTTTCTGTTGTTCTGCTCTTATTTAAATGACACAATAGAATGTAACGAGATAAGGTTATTTTTAAAAAAAAAAATTTTTTTTCTTTTTCTTCGTGTAATAAACATTGAGCTTTTTAAATTGCCTCTTTGTGTAGTTTTTTTTTCTCCGCTTTTTGAAAGATTTATTTTTGTGATACGTTTACATTTTTAGAATGGCTTCAATAAAAAAAAATTAAAATGCAAATGTTGCTCCCTTTCCGAATGCTAGGTACTTTCATCTAGTTCACACTGCACTAGAATAGCATATGTGTAATAAATTTAATATACCAAGGAATGTGATACACTGTCTACAGATTTTGCTATAGCATTTTACAGAACAACCCTGGTATGCCATTTTAAACTTTTTATTCATGTCTTTTTTGTATGAGACCCTAGAAAGCAAGTTCGGTAGCCATTTTTATTACTGGAATGGGTAGAGCTATTTGCTTATTTTGTGTACTACTATGTACGCGCTTCGCCATTTCCTGTTTCCACAGATAACGCGAAAATGCCACAGCTTCATCAGAATAATGATCGTGTGTAGTTGTGTTATAGTTTTCTATTGTTTGTGTTGCTATAAGTTTCGTTACAATAGATTTTATTCAAAACATTATATCAGAATCTAGACAACCACTTCTGCAGCAATTTTTGTTAAGGGCAGAGCTATTTGCTTATTTTGTGCACTACTATGTAAGCACGTTGTCACTTCCTGTTTACATAAACATAATAGAATTCCATTAATTTCATCAGAATAATGATCGCTTCCACGTGTTGCAGTTTTCTATTGTTTTTGTTGCTGAAAGTTTCTTTACAATTAATTTAATTCAAAACATTATATAAGAAACTAGACAGCAAGTTCTGTAGCCATTTTTGTTAGTGGCAGAGCTATTTGCTTAATTTGTGGAAATCTATGTACGCATGTCGTCACTTCCTGTTTACATAGATACAGTGCAAATCCATCAGTTTCATCTGAATAATGATCGCTTTAACATGTTGTAGTTGTCTATTGTTTTTGTTGTTATAAGTTCACTTCCTGTTTACGCATGTCGTCACTTCCTGTTTACATAGATAACACGAAATTCCTACAGTTTCATCAGAATAATGATTGTTTCAACGTGTTATAGTTTTCGATTTTTCTTTACTCACTCTACTTAATGCACTCTTTATCCTAAACAAAAGTTCCTTTCTGTTAAGGATAAACAGTGCATTTCTTTTTTCTTTTTCATTTAATATTGATAACAGTTTTGCTCGTCTTTAAACAACACAATAGAATGTAACGAGATAAGGTTACTTTAGAAAAATAAATATTTTTCTTTTTCTTTGTGTGAAAAATACTGAGCTTTTTAAATTGCCCTTTCTTTTTTATAGTTTTTACTCCGTTTTTCTGAAAGATTTATTTTTTAGTATGATAACATATACATCTTTAGAATGACTTCAATAAAAGGTTTAAAATTGCAAATGTTTCTCTTTTTCCGAATGTTGTGCACTTTGATCTAGTTTATATTGCACTAGAAAAGCATACATATAATAAATTTAATAAACACAGGGATGTAATATACTCTGCTACAGATTTTACTTTAGCAATTTATAGAACAGTCTTCATTTTTTATAAGAGACCCTAGACAGCAAGTTAGGTAGCCATTTTTGTTGCGGAAGTGAGCAGACCTATTTTGCTTATTTGTGCACTTCTATGTGAATTTCACTTCCTGTTCCCATAGATGCAGCGGAAATCCATCAGTTTCATTAGAATAAGGATCGCTTCGCCCCGTTGTTGTCTATAATTTGTGTTACTGTAAGTTGCTTTATAAGGAATTTAATTCAAAACAATGATTCTATTCAGATTTAAATTTGATATTGGTAAAGAACTAGAATCGTGTTAGATATTGCATATTTTAGTTATCATAAGCGGATTATATCTTGTTTCAGCAACGAAGAATATTAATTAATTACTTGATACGATAATTAATTATATACATCTCTATAATTAGACTTGCAATCATTTTCTATAACTTATAACTTTTCATAACTTATCATTTTTCATTTTCTTCTAATGAGACGTAATGAAATCAGCGATTGTCTTGTTCGACCTTCACAGGTCGAAACAATTACAGATAGGATATGAACTACACCATGTGTTGTTGCATCGTGATTGGTAATAGACCACGGGCTGAGAAAGTGTTAACTTCAATGAGAAGCGTGGGAAGCTGACCCCACTCTTGGTGGATTTTCTTAAAGGGAGGTTTTTCGAGAAGGAGGAGAGGAGAGTTCTGCGACGAGTCGACCAGAAGTGTTGTTTTTTTTCTTTTTCTGAAAGTGACTGAACAGACCGATGATTCCCGCCTATTTACAGATTGAGCCCCTTGTGGTTTCGTGTATCACACCGTGTCGTAATTAAGGTCTGCCGCAAACCGGACGCACCAGATTTGTCATAGACTCACGAACCCTGAAGATTTTCTTCCTTGGAGTGAACTGCATTTGTGTATCTAATTCATATCTTTAATTTTAATTGCAAGTGTAAGTAACTTGAAAGTAGCCCTCTTCTTGAAGCCATTATAAATCTAGTACCTTTGCATACAACTATTCTTCTTCTTCATTGGCGCAACGGCCTTATTGTGGGTCACTGCCACACCGTCTGCTTACTTGCAAAATTCGAGACAGGAGACTTACGGGGTAGGGTCATCAATCCTACACTCTACAGTCATATTAGTCCAGGATAATATGGGCACTATTAATCTCCATGAAACTGCGATTTAATGTGGGCACTAAAACATGTTAACCATTACAGATATTTTACTTTTTACATGGTAGGTTTGTCAATCATATCTGATCGGATCTGAACAGTCATATCAGATCGGGACTTAGGTTTGAAGTGGATTCCGAACCACTACAATCATCCATGGCACCACAGGAAATCGAACCCGAAGCCTGTGGCACCAAACGCTAGTCACTTAGACGTCAGCCACTGTATTCTACGACCTATAATTAACTACGCATGCCCAGTCTGGTTCACGTACCACTAAATCTAACTTATCGTTGAAAATATCTTCAAAATATATTCAATATCTTCAAAATATTGCTCTCAGACAAATCACTGCAGCTAAGTGAGAAATTCCGAGCAGATTTTCGCATGAGAAATTCCTAAATACAATAGGCCATTAATATTTCTCTACTTAAAAAATTTTCCTTAAGCACGTTTCGGAAAATTTCTTTAATTCTATTGATAAGCACGAGAACTCCGAAATCCAGGAAATTAAAATTTATGATCCTAATATTAATATTAAAAGACCGCGGAATATTTAATTTTCTATTATTCTCAACTGTTTATATCTTATTCTACCGGAGATGAGGTCTCTTGGGGCTATGGAGCTCCAGGAATCCAAGCACCAACCATATATTTACATAAAAAAAATTTGAATTTCGAAGACTGCTTAATAATAATACGTAAAAATTTGTAAAATCTAAAGTAATATAACGTAATACGTAATACGTAAAAATATGTAACATATAATGTAATATAGGGTAATACGTAAAAATACGTAAAATATAACGTAATACGTAAAAATACGTAAAATATAACGTAATGAGTAAAAATAAGTAACATATAATATAATATAAGGTAATACGTAGAAATATGTAAAATATAACGTAATACGTAAAAATATGTAAAATATAACGTAATACGTAAAAATATGTAAAATATAACGTAATACGTAAAAATATGTAACATATAATGTAATACGTAAAAATATGTAAAATACAACGTAATACGTAAAAATATGTAAAATATAACGTAATACGTAAAATGCAACGTAATATAACATAATACCTAAAATATGGCGTAATATAACGTAATACACTATCTGGAAGAAAGTGACGGGACACCCCTCGAAAAGTAGAAAAGTCGACAATACAGCTGACACATGCGCAATAATAGGTATCACGTGTCAGCCATATCCTATAAATACTCTGTGGAGTCGACTAGAGTTGTTTTTTGTCAAGATGCCGCCACGGGAAGAGTTGTCTGAGTTCGAGAAAGGTGTGTTGGTTGGATTGCATCTTACCAAGGTGTCAATTAGGGAGGTATCCCGTCTCCGTAACTGCTCAAAATCAACTGTAGCACGTGTTGTGTGTCGCTACAAGATTGAGGAACTTCCTGTTAAACATTTGGAAGGAAATTCCTCTTGCCACTATGGCTAATTTAGTGGAAAGCATGCCCAGAAGGGTTGCAGCTGTGATCGCAGCCAAAGGAGGCCCTACCTTCTATTAATTTTAATAAATATGGGTTTATGTCGGTATAGTGTCGTGTCCCGTCACTTTCTTCCACATAGTGTACGTAATACTTAAAATGCAAAATATACTTAAAATACTTAAATAATTTGTACTTTGCAATTTACTATTGCATTCACTGAATATATATGACAGGTACATATATTACAGAAATTTCTTTTTAATATTTTCTTGAGAAGCTTCCTAGTTTATCATGAAAATGAATTATGTTGTTTTTTGGTTGCCTGGAAATAATTCTTTCTTATAGTATAGAAAATCTATTATGATTGATTGATAGACCCTAAAAACATTTTCAAAACAGAAGGATGCAGGGCCCATAGTAATTTTACTAAATATTTCTTTGTCATGAAATGTAAGAAGTGGAGGCATTAAAACTCGAAAGCACAATAGAAAAAAAAATCAATTCTTAATCAATGCAGTTCAATAAGTTTTTCTGCTACTTTAATACAAATGTTTTTTTATTTGTTTAGAAGCCTATTTCTTCATGCTTTGAAGACTTGCCCCGAGAAGTTGGATGAAATTCAAGTTTAAGACCCAGTGAGATAAGAGTAATTCTTCCTTGAATTTTTAAACATCGTGAAGTTGTCCAACTTTCTAATTCAGAAAAGAATCCACCAAATCGAACATTTAAGTAGAATGTAATTAAATATTTCCCATTAATGAACAGCACAAAAATAGTTCTAAAAATGAATTAACACCTAGCGAGAATTTTGACTGACGTACACATTGACATTGTTTTAATTAAAACAATGCAAGTTGTTTTTGTTCTTTATTTGATAAATTTAACCCATGAAAAGAGGAAAATTTTGCAGGAAGTAAGATTATCATAATAAAGCAAAAATTAAAACCTTTCATTATAAATTCAAAACAAAAGTCAATATTCAGGAAGTCTCTTTTGATTATAAAGTATCTTCTTCTTCATTAGTGCAACAGTTAGGCCTACAGACAAATTTCGTGACATGAGATGTTTTCTTTTTACAGTCTAGGTTTATCACCGCTACACCCAAAATCCATATTAAAACGGGACGTAAGGTTTAAGGTGGATTCCGGACAACTACAAGTATCCATTGCACCGCCTATACTCGAACCCGAAACCGAACGCCAGTGACTCGGCCATCAAACTGCAGACAATAGAGAGTTTTTGCATACCGTACGTTAGTTACCTCAAGACGTCCGTTAGCTTTTTCTCCCTAGCGCGCATGCTCATAGGGAATTATGTTTCCTATGAGCATGCGCGCTAGGGAGAAAAAGCTAACGGACGTCCTGCGGTAACTAACGTACGGTATGCAAAAACTCTCTAATAATGTATATATTTCGTTTATTATAAAATCATAACTTTAAAGCTAAAAAGTTATTTCGTTAGTCGAAAGATTTTAACGTTTTTTGTTTTTTTTTCCTAATGCAGCTGGAAACACAACACGGTATCTTTATGCTATAAGCAAGGGCTGCGTCAACTTATTCATTTAGCACTACCCAGAGCGCACGTCTAGCTTGAAGATACATAATATCTTCAAATTAGCAGTGCGTCCCGCGGTGCAACGGACGCGAGTAACACTACCCCCACAACGCTCTACGATCCCATTAGACCCGGACCTGCTGTTTAAAGTGGATTCCGAACCACTCCAAACATGCATGGTACCACTGGGACTCAAACCCAACCTTGTGGTACCGAGCGCCAGAGCACTAGCCACTCGTCCATTAAACCCTAAGATTTTAACATTGATGTTAATGTCAGAAAAAAACCAATTTTAACATATCTAGTTTGGTTGTATAAGATATTTTGTGTAATAAGAAATTTTACAATACCTGTTATTAACAAATATTTATGCCTACTGCCAATCGGTTGATAACAAATAAAATTTTACACATTATGTTGACAATATTGTTGGTAGCAGTGTAAGAAATACGTATAGGTGATAGAAAAGTTTTGTATTTGTTGTTGTCATTCGAAAAATATAATTTGCATCACAGGATATATATATATTTTTAACTACGCCAAGGACTGGGTCTTATTGACCGTTTTCCTATAAACTGTCCAAAGTGGGATGCACCGATCAGCGCTTTTACTCATTTTGCACTTACCAGAAGGCACGTATAGATTAAAGACATGCTACGGACGCGAATAACGCTACCCTCACAACTCTCTACGATCATATCAGACCGAGATCTACGGCTTAAAGTGATTCCGAACCACTACATCCATGGCACCTGCCGGGACTCGAACCCGAAATCTCAGAAACCGTGCGATATAGCGCTAGCTACTCGGCCGTCATACTAGACAGAACGCTAAATTCAAAAATTTGTTGTCGAAATATGAAAATTGTGTGAATGATAAATTGAAGCAAAAAAAAAAAAAAAAAAAATGTACTCTTATATATCTAGCATATAGATGAAAAAAAAAATATATATATAATTTTTAAAAAGGTAACATTTTCAAGTTTTACATTTTATAATTTAAATTTTTTAGATTTACATTCTTCAGAAATCGTTAACTATAGCACCATTTTTAACCACTTTTCAAAATACATTAGAACTATTTCTCAAAATGAGGGTTGATTTTAAATCAATTTAAAATCAACCCTCATTTAAAAGTAATATTACTTTTTGCACAGAAAAGGAAATAGATTTTAAGTTTATTACATTAGATGAAAACTTGAAGCAGAAATAAATATAATGCAGATTTCAAATGACTTAATAAAGGGAAAAGTTCTTTTAATATTAAGTCAATGACTTAAACCATGAAAAGAGATCACGTGACTGAGGAAGTGCTCTATAACATTTCTTTTAAATGAAATTGGAAAAAAAAAGCTTTTACCTGATAAAAGCTTTAAGCGAAAGCAATCTTTTACGGGAAATGATAGAACCAAATACTTTACCACATATTTATTCCATTTTAGATAAGAATGTATTTTTATTTCAATTTTTCGAAGGAAGATATCTAATTTCGTTTACGATGTGAACTATTTCGGTGAGTTATCCAACTTTTCATATTTCCAAAAGATATAAATGTCATTCAAAAAAATTAAACAGCCGATATTTAGTAGATTTTGTTTCATTTGTTTACCTATTAATGCAGATTTTTTTTGGTCACTATTAATTTCCATTGCATGGTTACTTGAATTATTTATATTTTAAATTTATTAATGAATTTTGGCAAAAAAACAAGTAATATAAAAAAAAAATTTTAAAGTCAATTCCTACTTTTTTTTCACTCTATTGCAGAAAGTCCTTTATAAATAATTTTTATTCATTTTATTAAGTTTATCTGGCGCCATCTATTGGTAGATATACGCAATTTAAATCTAAAAAAAAACTAAAATTTATTAATTAAATTTAATAACTGAGTTAATATTTGAAAAAACTGTATTAACATCCAGTGTCATCCACTACAAGTTCAAAAAAATGTATTTGACCTTGAGTGGATGAATAAAAAGTATTTTATGAACGATTGAAAATTTGAACAAGATATATATAGGGAGAGTGTGAGCTAATAGAAGGAATTGAAAAAAAGCTGTAGTGTGCAGGTTGGGCAACCAGATTGTAGCTGATAAAGTGATTGGGTTGAGATACTTCAGTCATAGGTTGGGGAACTCAGAACTTTGTTTACACACGCACAAATACCACGCATACTCAATTAGAGACATAAAATATTTAACGCATTTAAAGACTGATAATTAAAGATTCTTGGAAGGACTCCACTTCTAACACGAAACTCGGCTAAGCGTAGTGTGCGCGAAATATGCTTTCTCTCAATGTAAGTGTCTGTAGGACATCTAATGCGCCAGAATGAGCTAAATATTTTTCCTCTCATGATAAATGAATATAATCTAAACGTTTATCAACGGAAGAGCTGGTAGGGCAGTCTTCCTCTCAGGTGTCGTGAGGCCTACAGTCCATTTCACCTGAAATCAAAAGGG
This sequence comes from Caerostris darwini, assembly GCA_021605075.1. Lineage (NCBI taxonomy): Eukaryota > Metazoa > Arthropoda > Arachnida > Araneae > Araneidae > Caerostris > Caerostris darwini. The sequence goes on along the minus strand of BPLQ01005584.1, from coordinate 44,746 downwards.
GACGTTCTTGCCAGTGTGTAGGTTCGGTTTGGTGTGCCGCTCTACAGTCATTTTGTACACATTTTTGGCTAATTAGACTGGGAACTCCAGTTTAATGTGGATTTCGAATACCTCACAAACATCCCTGCGACCGCCAGGATTCGAACCTGAAGCCTGTGGTACCAATGTCCAGAGCGCTAGCCAATTGGCCATCATGCCGCTGCCAGTATGTAGGAGGAAGCATGGTTATTTGCTTAAAAGCAAAATTGAATTATACATCTCAAAATGAAAAGATACCACACAATCTTGTATCAGTGGTAGTGTGGTCGATGCAGTTACACTCAGGTTCGTATCCCATGTGACCATCAACGGTTTCAGTAACAAGAGACAGTTCGATAAACGCTTTGCAAACATGTCCATCACGTAGGAAAATCAAGCCTGTGTCAATTAAAATTGGTGTCAATTAAATCATGTGTCACATGCTCACGCTTTCGTTCCTCCTTTTTGAAACCATTGACTGCCTCTAACTAGTGGAAAAATGCATGACAAAGATACAGGAAGACTCGAGTTAAAATTCTACGTAAACATCCGTTTCAGTGAATTATCAGAGAGTTTTTGCATTTTTTGTTTTGTGTTTTTTCATCGTCCTATATTTTTCTTCCTAGCGCGCATGCTCATAAGAAACATTGTATCTATTGCGCATGCTTATCTGTAATACTTCACTACTGAGCTATTCCTATGAGCATGCGCGCTAGGAAGAAAAAAATATCGGACGATATAAAAAACGTTGTGCAAAAACTTTCTATTATATGAATACGTTGACTCGATGATGGCAGTCAGGATTTGTGTTAGATTTTTTCAATTCCTTCTCTTAGCTCACACTCTCCCTATATATATCTTGTTCAAATTTTCAATCGTTCATAAAATGCTTTTTATTCATCCACTCAAGTTCAAATAGATTTTTTTTTTTGAACTTGTAGTGGATGACACTGGATGTTAATACAGTTTTTTCAAATATTAATTCAGTAATTAAATTTAATTAATAAATTTTAGTTTTTTTTTAGATTTAAATTGCGTATATCTACCAATAGATGGCGCCAGATAAACTGAAAAAAATGAATGAAAATTATTTATAAAGGACTTACTGCAATAGATTGAAAAAAAAGTAGGAATTGACTTTAGTTTTTTTTTATATTACTTGTTTACTATAAGTTCATCAAATGTGAAGTAATTCTTATAAATGTTCTCCTGTAAGAGATATTCGTCCTTCATTGCCTGTCGATAATAATTTCATGGTTTTCATAAGTGGAATCCTCGATATTTATAAAGGGGAAATAAACGATAGTTTTAGCTTTTATGTTGACTAAATGTTAGATAATATTTTTTGAACCGACAGTATTTGTCTTTAAGGAAGATAACATACCGTACAATCAATTTGGCATTAATTGTTTTTGTCTATACAACAAGAAACAAAAATCGGTCAAACAATAGATGATTAAATAGTTGTCATTAAAATATTAACCCATTATTAGTTTTGAATTTGAAGAATTGCAGTTGATAGAGTTAGGAATTTTATTCATTTATTTAATATTATCATTATTATTATTTTGTCTTTAACTTGATATTAATTTGCAAAGGTAAACTGGACTGTTTAAATGAGGCATAATTTATTTTAAGAAAAATAATTATAAATCATCCGTTTTCAATAAAAAATATAAACAAACAGATGAAAACAAAATTTAATTTTTTTTTTTTTTTTTTTTTTAATGAATTCTCTATTTTTTTATTGTGATACTGTTTAACAAATGTGCATGCATAATTTAATGTATATTAATTATTTCAATGAAAATAAAAGAATGATATTTTTATATAGTACAATTACATGAAATTTTTTTTTTAAATTTTTTAACTATCGCTATTTTATAAATTAGGGAATTCCTTAAAACAGTAATCTTCAAATTTGTAAGCACCCCCCCCTTCACAAAAGAAAAAAAAAGGCAGCCAATATGTATTTTAATTTATTCTACTAAACTAAATTAAAATTTTATATTTTATGTAATTTGTTTCCTAATACTATTTTAGTGATTGTAACTTTTATTCAAGTAAGGAGTGGATTAAAAAAAATAGTGTTAAAAAATTGGTAATATTATTGATTCACTAAAGGCTCGTTGCCACCGAGGCGTAAGGCGCGAAAAGTTGACCAATCACTAGCCTCACCACGTTTGCCTGAAACCGGTTTGAAATGCACCGCTTCGAGTTGACCAACTTTTGTTGGAATTTTTATGCTTTAGTTCGCGCCGCGCAGCGTCACGTGGTAGTTTTACAGAAATCGTTTGGAACCGATTCAGAATTGCGCTGTTGCCGTGGAAACGGGCTGTTGGTTGCTGTGGAAATGGGCTGCTGCCGTGGAGACCAGCAGTTGCTGTGAAAACGAGTTATTTTATTTCGTCTTCAGTTGAGATTTTGCCTTTGAACTGTTACCATCAAAACTGTATATCTTTGTAAATATTGCTTGTAAATAAATGAAGATTCCATAAATGTTTGAATGGATTGATCAATACTTCTCGAACCACTAGAAAGCTGCGGATAACCAGAAAAATTGAACCACCGATAGAAAGAAATACGATAGTCGTAGTGACAACTTTCAACTGGAAGCGGAACTTCACTAGGCGTAATGCTATTTCGCTGTGAAGGGGTCGAAAAAATTTTCTCGCCTGTCGCATGTCGCGTCGTCGCCTGTCGCCTCGGTGGGAAGGAGCCTTAACACAGTGGGTGGCAAATCCGCGGGACGATTTGAGCATTTTTCCTACCAGTGAGCAGTGAGATTTATTACACTTTTACAAAATATATTTATTTTATAATGGCCAAAATAGCGAAAATAATTTATCGAAAAAATACATTATTTGTGCATCCATATATTCAAAAATTAACTTTCGAAATTATGAGAAAAGATTAACTTTGATTTTAAAATAATATTCTTGCGCAAACAAATATCCCACTAGTAAAATAAATATATTTTTTAATGATTTCATTTCTTTATTTCGTTTATATTTATATATATATTTTTATATTTCATTTTTAGTGTTATATAATTCTTTACAGTTAGCATTTAGTGCCATTATTATTATATTATCTATGTTTATTTGTAAGACGAATAGTAAACACAATAATAATAACTCATTATGTTTCAATTTTTCACTCCAAAAAATGTCTACAATAGGTCTAAGTCTAATATGGTGATATATAATTTTATATGTGGACCGCAGAATTATGATGCATTTCCAAAATGGCCCGCAAAATCATTTGGGTTGGAAACTATAATAATAAAGAAAATTATAATAATAAAAAAATAATATAAATTAAAATATAAAAAAGAGGATAGTATTCCTTCCTACTATTCCTTACTTCCTATCATTACTATTAATTATATTAATTTTATTTATTTCTTTAATTTGTTAAAAATTTCAATTTAATAATTTTTGGAAAAGGGAAATTCTAAAAAAATATCTATACAAATAAAAAAAATGTAACCTAACTATTATCCTTACTTCCTATTCCTTACTTCCTATTATTGCTACTATTCCTTATAGATAAATTCACTATGCTACTCTCTTACATCGATGCTTAATAATACGTATTCTTGACCGTACGTTAGAAAAATTCTGTTTTTACCAAACATCATCGCAGAAATCCCATTATTTTTAGTTTCCTCACTGATTTGTTGATTAATCTTTTATACGTACTGTTCGTTCTGCAATACTTTCCTCTTTTCGAGTTAATGGTCTAGTTTCGCAATATGAAAGTTAGTCTTAATAATTAAAACATTTCAGAAAACAAATAAGCACTGCCTGCCAGTGTCGCCATCTGACGGCACAAATATTAACAGAAACCAACATTAACTTTGAAAACAACTTTCTTCTCAAGGAAACACAAGGAACAATTAATTAGTTTAGGGTTAATTAGTAGTTAAAGATTTAATTAGTTATATTTATTTAATTTATTAATATTGAGCGAATATATCATTTTAAAATGTTTTTTTTTTCTAAAAAATATCTATGGAAATAAAAAAAATGTAACCTTTTCCAAAAATTATTAAATTGAAATTTCGGTACTTCCGTATTAACGGTACCTTGGCGACAGACTTGGCGGTTTTTAAGTGTCGCCAATCTAACGTCGCGATTCAAAGCCGGTTGGCGCGTGTGTTCTTTATTGGCGCAACTGTCGCCAAGGTACCGTTAATGCGTAAGTACCGAAATTTTCAACAAATAAAATAAATAAATCAAATTAATATAAAATATTTTTAATGCAACAGTCTTAAATGGTATTTAATAATAATGATAAATGGCTAATATTAGAAAAAATGATTTATAACAATCATAAATAACCACATAAAGTATATATATATATATTTTTTAATTTAAAAAATGCCATTTTTTCAAAACATAATAATAGCATTTTGAAATTTACAAATATATATATATAGGCATATTGTTATATTTGTAAAAGAAAAGGCATTGTTAACTGCATGATGCAATTAAATAAATGGAATGGTTTGATTAAAAAACAACAATAACTAAGCTTTACGACAAATATATTAATAAATATTTAAAAAAATTATTTAATTTTTCAAATTTCAAATTAATTTCAAAATTAAATTTAAATTTAAAAAATTATTCCTAGTAGAGATTTATTATTTTTTACTAATATAGCGTTTAAAAGAATTCGATAATATTATCATTTTGAGCAAAACATTAAATTGAAGAAATGTTTTTGTCTGATATAAGATTCAAAGATGTTTTAAAATATGAATAAATAAAAGTACGCCCAGAACAAATATTTAAAATTTCGTCGCTATATTCTGTGAAACATATTGTCTGATATGTGGTATTGTATGTATTTAAATTTTTTCAATGAAGGTAATGCACTTGAAAATTTTTAACACTATTTTCCTATATTTCCTTTTCCAGAACAGTTTTATTAATTTATAACTGTAATAATTTATATACAAACTGTTAATAAAATGATCTTATACATTGTCATTCCATTTCTATTATTTCTTAATTTCATAAATATATGACATTGATGTATTCTTCTGTTATAAAAAAATAATAATTTTTGAAATTGATTACAAATTTTATTTACAATATTTGAGTTCAATAATACATTTTAATATTACGAATCTGTCAATTGATCTATTAAGACTCATTTTGCAGACAATAAATTTAATTTTCATAATATATTATCTTTTTATTCAAAACATTTTATGAAAGTCAGAATTATTTTAACAGTTACAATTTTGTCCTTCAGATGGCAGCACAAGCTACTTAATATCGACAAAGTTCTGTGACAGATAACTTACCAATTTACTTCACATTAAAATGAATGAAACTTATTTTCCCTAGAAGACTAATTTTGAATATAAATGATTATAATAATAATTATAAAAATTATTAATTAATAATAATTAATCAAAATATAGTTTTTATAATTACTTGTAATGAGCAAAAATTTATGTCGGATAATATTTAAATTTGGAACGGTGTTAAATTTAATTTAGTAGAATCTGTTATTTACCCTGTTGAATCACTACTTAAACACAATAATTAATCACCAATTTTAACATAATTTAAAAATTAATTAAATTTAAACTAACAGGTCCTAAAACTTAAAAAAAAATTGTATACAGAAATATTAATACTTGTAAAATCTTATGCAAGTATTAAATAAATAAAAATAAAGAAATTAAATCGATGTTAGACTGTAAGAAAATTAAAAATGAATATTTTAATATTAATAAATAATAAAAAGGTAATTTTACTAATTTTAATTAATTTATTTTTAAAAAAAAGTTATTTTAATAATATTAAATAATATATAATAATTATAAATATTTGACATGTTGATATTGATTAGCAATATAATTACGTGAACAGTTGAAGTATCATATCATAAAATACGAAATAATATTTCAGAGATTTTTGTAATTTGACGTATTATATAAATTTTATTTTATATATCTGATACATCAAATATTACTTTGTGGTTGTTGGTAGACTGCAATCAAATGAATTTTCTATCAAATTTGAGGGTATGTTTCATATCACTTCTATTTCAAAAAATTATTTTGCATAAAATTATTTCTTTTCTGTTTGTTTATAAGGGCCATATATTTGTTGATCTATTATAATTAAAAAAAAAAAAAATACATTAGTTAATTGAAACATCTAATTGCTATTTGATGAAGCAGTGACTGCAATGTAGAATAATTCTTCCTACTGGACCAGGGGTCTCAAAACTTTCCAACCTTAGAGCCATACTGTTTACTCCAGTAAGTACCAAGGGCCAAAACCATTTTAATTTTTCTGCCATTATCTATAATTTCCAGTTAGTTGTTATGCTTAAGTTAAATTTTCTGCGTATTATGCTTGTCATTAAGCTTTACCTAGCAAGTAAATGAAACCGAGTTATTATCATTCTGTGTTTTTTTGTCCAACTTATTACAGCAACAATAAGCTATTCACAGTCGCGGGCCGGTTTGATGACACTGGCTGGTTGGATTTGCCCCGCGGGCCGTAGTTTGGAGACCCCTGTTCTAGACACGTTCTTTTGCGTGTAGTATTAAATAGTTTCGATGTAGAAAACTGTATAGATGTATAACTGTACTAGCATTAAAACTGAATCAATAACTGCACAATGTAATATAGTTCTCAAATTCAGGGATTTCATAAACAAATCGTAGTGAATAATTAATCTAAAATATCTCAAAATATTTTGATCAAATATATTTATATTCAGTTTTTCACTTAAATCTGATGAGTTATTTGTTTATAAAGTTAAAGGGAAAAAATGGTTTACTGATTCAAGTAGTGAAATAGCATTGAATGATTATCCTTTAAAACAAAACCAAAAAAAAAAAAAAAAAAGATTTAAATAAAATACTAGTACTAAAAAAATTGTAATTACAAAACGTATTTTATAATATAAACATATTTGTAATTATAACAAATTTTGTATTTTAAAACAGTAGTTGAAATTTTCGAAAACCTTTACAAAATGTGTGTTTTTACAGTTTATTCAATGTTTTTTTGAAACAACTTTATAAAAATGCTGCTATAGTGTGAAAATTTACAGTTGTTACTTCTTTAAAAAAGGAGGAGTAGTTTCTCAGTGGCAATGTGCTCAGCTATTTGAAAATAAATTCGCTTGTGACGTTGTTGTACTCACTTCTTTAAAAAAGGAGGAGTAGTTTCTCAGTGGCAATGTGCTCAGCTATAGTGTGAAAATAGGTTCGAATTCGCTTGTGACGTTGTTGGCAGTAGTTTCTCAGTGGCAATGTGCTGAGCTATAGTGTGAAAATAGGTTCGAATTCGCTTGTGACGTTGTTGTACTCACTTCTTTAAAAAAGGAGGAGACTTGGTGGTGATTGTGACAATATGTGTAAAGCTTCTCGCTTCAATAGCCAGGTTACCTAATGGGTGTTTTCCATGTTATCTTATATACAACATGCAAATGCTGAGCAATTTGCACATAAGCGTACATAGCACTGCCTTCTTTTTACCACCCATCAGTGGATGGTTAGTGGTATAAATAGGTAGTACATGAGGTCTATAAATGTTAGAAAATAAATTTAAACAAGTAATATAAAAAAATAAAAAAAATGTCAATTCCTACTTTTTTTCATTATATTGCAGAAAGCCCTTTATAAATAATTTTCATTCATTTTTTTTAAGTTTATCGGGCGCCATCTATTGGTAGATATATGCAACTTAAATCTAAAAAAAAATAAAATTAATTAATTTAATTTAATTACTGAATTAATATTTGAAAAAACTGTATTAACATCAAGTGTCATAAACTACAAGTTTAAAAAAAATGTATTTCATTTTTGAGTGGATAAATAAAAAATATTTTATGAACGATTGAAAATTTGAGCAAGATATATATATGGAGAATATGAGCTAATAGAAGGAATTGAATAATCAGTCTAATAACAACTCAACAGCTTAAAATACAACAGTGGATTTGGCTCTAATTTTAAAAAACTTGGAACAATGAACATGTAAACAATATGTTCATTGTCTTTTTTTTTTTCAGTACAATAATGCATTTCCCGGTTAGATTGTTAAAAAGTGTTCACTGTTGTAGTGCACGAATGAAAATAAATCACAATGTGATTGATATTGACTGATAGTGGTATGTAATTTTTTGCTCTTATTTCTAAGCTTGTTTCGTAGTCATAACTATGGATCAATTTAAAATGCTCGCTTGGCTCAGTCTCGGTATTTGTTTCTTCTTTTCCCCATCTAATTTTTTTATACTTTGCACAATTATTACTTTCTTCAATATCCTTTATATTATCAACACTGCAATCTCTAAAAAAATAATCAATAAACCTGTTTCTCTTGAAAATTTTAAATTAATTATAATAAATACTGGAACTCCCACTGTCGACGAACTATTAGTCCTCCCAACCACCGAACAGATCCGAATCACTGATAACTGCCTAAAGCCCACTGTCTTTTTCAACCAATATCCTACTTCTAATAACTATGTGGCCTCTCAAAATATTCCAAATATTACTGTAGAATTCAGAAATCCAACCATTGATGAATTATTAACTTACCCTACACTTGAACAATTTCAACACAAACATAAAATCTTGAAACCTATCATTTTTTAAATATTTCATCATTCCTCTTCTGACAAATAGATCCACCATTAAGAAAATAATAATAATAATAGATTATTACCTATAATGATAAAACAACACCTTTACATAAATAAACCTACATACAACGACCTTTAAATAACTAAAAGAATAATCATTTTAGAGGATAATGAAGAAAATAATAATAAAACTTCCAATCAATAGACTCAACAAATAATCCGGCCAGACAATATAACCTAGCATCTGCAAAACAAAACCATTGATCCTATGTCATCATTTCTGTCTTAGCTATCTATTTATTTCTACTTTCTTTCACCATCCATTTTCTCCATAATGTACTCCTTGGTCTCTTTCTTCAATATCCTGGACTGGAAAACCTCTGCAATCATCAAGAAAATAACTAACAATACAATATCTTTTGAAATATTACAAACAATTGTAAAAGTAACAAGAAAACCAACCACTGAAGAATAGACTTTCCAACTACATCAACCACACTCATCTGCATCATCATTCCAGCCGCAATCATCTGTATCATCAATTCAGCCACAATCATCTGTATCATCATTCCAGCCACAATCCTCTGTATCATTATTCCAGCCACAATCATATGTATCATCATTCCAGCCAAAAGCATCTATATCATTATTCCAGCCACAATCATCTGTATCATCATTCCAGCCACAATCATCTGTATCGTCATTCCAGCCACATTCATCTGTATCATCATTCCAGCCAAAAGCATCTATATCATTATTCCAGCCACAATCATCTGTATCATCATTCCAGCCACAATCATCCATATCATTATTCCAGCCGCAATCATCTGTATCATCATTCCAGCCAAAATCATCTAATATATCATTATTCCAGCCAAAATCATCTATATCATCATTCCAGCCAAAATCATATATATCATCATTCCAGCCAAGATCATCTATATCCTTATTCCAGCCAAAATCATATATATCATCATTCCAGCCAAGATCATCTATATCCTTATTCCAGCCAAAATCATCTATATTATCTTCCAGCCACAATCATCTGTAATAACAATATAAATTTGAAAACTAACTCAACAAATAATAATATTTTATCAAACTGTAGAGAAGAATATTTCCAATTGACAGTGAACTCGTCCAGATAATGCGAAAGAAGCCAATCATCTAATACAGATATCATTCATCTACCTATCAGACATCATTCATTTACAGATCTATAAGCCACCATCGCCTAAAACAGAATAATATAATTTGGAAAACAAGGACATCACGTCATCAGATAAATATTTTAGAACAAATTGAAGAAAACAACATCGATTAATCAAGATCCAAATGAACAATAATTCAGCAATATTCGAAATGTCCAGCAATGGTAATAGAACTGAAAAAATCCACCATTAGATGAATTCTATCGTTCAAATTGTAGAAAAATGTCAACATCACAGGATTAAAGGCAATCATCTATTCTAGATTATATCATTCGTCTATCTATAAATAGATCTATCAGCCGCCATCACTTATAATAAAATAACTATTTGGAAAATCATCTCAACCGATAATATATTAGAAAGAAAACAAACAGAAAACAACTATTTCAAGTCATTCATTTGACGTGAAATCCATGAATTTATATGACTGAACATTTCAAGCAATAGCCACAGAAAAATTCCTCCAACTAGAAAAATAGAAAAATTTCAACTTTGTTCAATAGACTCTGTTTAGAAAGACTTCAATAAATTTCCAATATGATAATAAGAGACAGATAAGAGACTAAATGCCAATTTTTTTGTATGTTTATATGTTTAAATGTTACATGTTTTATTTGCTTAAATGTTATATGTTTTATATGTTATATGTTCTCCGTGTTTTATATGTTTATATGTTATATGTTCTCTATGTTTTACATGTTTATATGTTATGTGTTCAATATGTTTTTTCATGTTTATATGTTTTGTGTTTTAAGTAATATTCCATTAAAAATTAACAGTAAAAATTCCAATTTAAATATTTATTTCATTGCATATATTCATTGTAAATATTTCATTTTTCATGTGTATATTTCATTTTCACCTTTTCACATTCTTGTATATATTCATTGTAAATATCAATAACACATACGTTTCTAAAACGTAAACATGTAAATATATATAATGCGAATATGTAATAAATACGTAAATAAAAAAAAAAAAAAATGCTTCCCTTTCATTTTGTTAATTACAGTCATGCATTTACAAGTGTATACACATATTATAGAAAAATAAGTTTGAACAACTTTTAAATTTTACAAATTATTTGTATTATTTTGAATACTCCTGTGGATATTGGAATGCATTATCTTAGGATTGAAGATATATTTTTAAAAATACTGCTAATTCGAAACATTTGTCTGTATCTTAAACGCTAACTTAACACTCTTGCTTAACGCTCTTGAATGCTTTAGCATTCAGTGTCTATATTGCTTTGTTGTTGTAATACGTACTTATGTATATATTAATTAATTTTAGCTTTTTTTATATTTAAGTTGCATGTATCTACCACTAGATGGCTCCAGATACTCTTAAAAAATTAATGACAATTATTTATAAAGGACTTTTTGCAATATAGTGAAAAAAAAGTAGGAATTGACTTAAAATTTTTTTTTATATGTATTTTTCAATTCCTTCTATTTGTTCACACTCTCCCTATATATATCTTGTTCAAATTTTGAACCGTCAGTAAAATACATTTAATACATCCACTCAAGTTCAATTACATTTTTTTTTAACTCGTAGTGGATGACACTGGATGTTAATACATTTTTTTCAAATATTAATTCAGTAATTAAATTTAATTAATTAATTTTAGCTTTTTTTATGTTTAAGTTGCATGTATCTAGCAATAGATGGCTCCAGATACTCTTAAAAAATGAATGACAATTATTTATAAAGGACTTTTTGCAATATAGTGAAAAAATTAGGAATTGACTTTAAATTTTTTTTTTTTTTTATATTACTTGTTTATTTAAATACTTAAATCTACCATTATTATGTTGAAAAGAATTAGCAAGGCCGCTCATGAAGTTAACGAAACTGATACTTGAGTAATGAATAAAGTTTCATTACTTGTGTGCTGTTAACTATATAACAAGCAATATTAAAAAAAAAAAAAAAAAAATTAAAGTCAGTGCCTATTTTTTTTTCCACTCTATTGCAGAAAGTCCTTTATAAATAATTTCCATTCATTTTTTAAGCTTATCTGGCGCCATCTATTGGTAGATATATGCAACTCAAAATCTAAAAATACCTAAAATAAATTAATTAAATTTAATTACTAAGTTAATATTTGAAAAAACAGTATTAACATCCAGTGTCATCCATGTGTCATGGATGAATAAAGAGTACTTTATGAACGATTGAAAATTTGAACATGATATATATAGGGAGAGTGTGAGCTAATAGAAGGAATTGAATAAGTCAGGCTATAGAGTGGAAGATTATCTACCGGCCAAGTCAATTGAATTTCAACATAGCGGTGTAATAGAAAATATGTCAGAGGGGCTGTAATAACAATAAATATAATTTTAATTTTTAATTTACACAATAAGAAGAATATAATTCTACAAAAACCTATTAAACTTTGTCTTTCAAAAATATATTGCACCACATACGAGGGTAACTCTGAAATTTTTGAAATACGGATAAATAGATAAACACATTCATAAACGCATGAAAGTTTAATAATTTAGTAATTATTTTAATAAATAGTAGTAGAATGATTTCGAAACACGATATAGATGAATTAACAAGATGAAAATGCTAAAAAAAATCGTGGTGCCATCTGTTAAGCAAACGAAGTACTAGGCATTTAAATAATAGGAAAAAAACACGACCAGGTTCGATCCTGCAAGCAGCGTTGCTAATGGAGCGAGATGCTCTACACATTTTATATAAAATATTATCAACTATTTCCGTGCAAGTAATGAAAGCAGTGACTGCGATGAATACCAACAGTGGATTAGAACTTGAGATCCCCTTTTTCGCTAGATGTATATAAAACTCACATGTTAAAAAAAAAAATAAATAAATAAATAAAAAACAAGTAATATAAAAAAAAAATTAAGTCAGTTCCTATTTTTTTTTTCACTATATTGCAGAAATTCCTATATAAATAATTTACATTCATTTTTTTTTAAGTTTATCTGGCGCCATCTATTAGTAGATATATACAACTTGAATCTAAAAAAAAAATTTCATTAATTAATTAAATTCATTTAATGAAATGATATTTGAAAAAACTGTATTATCATCCAGTGTCATCTACTACAAGTTCAAAAAAAATGTATTTGTATTTAAGTGGATGAATAAAAAGTATTTTATGAGCGATTGAAAAATTTAACAAGATACATATGTTATAGGGAGAGTGTGAACTAATAGAAGGAATTGAAAAATAAAAAGGCTATTTCTCTTGTAGAATTCAACGCAGCATTAGATATTTCTGTTTGATATATGAAAAACAACCAATTGTTTTACCATCAAATGCTCTAGTTTTTAAATGTTTATTAAAAATAAGAAATAGAATTAATTTATAACAATCATTACAAACACTCAAAAGAGAAATGATAAGAAATTAAACACGATCACTTTGCACAACATTGTTCACTGCAATTAAATATCGTGTGCATCATAGCAACACAATCACACTGCATAATTATCTGATACCAATAATTATTGGCAGCAATTTTTGCATGCATGTGTTGTAGTGCTTTCCAATGCAATATATTTTATTTTGTTTGATTATAGTAGGCCCGCTCTGGGGGAAAGACGAGATCATGGACAGACACCACATAGCAGGATGCCAAGTCGTGCGGACTCCTAGGTGAAAAAAAAAAAAAAAAAAAAAAAATTGGAGCTCTTGAACTTTTCTGACGAGACATTGACTATTTTCTCCTATTGTTTCTTCGTTTATATATGTGTTTTACATTGCTTTGATCTCGTAAAAGTTTATCACTTTCTCTTGCATTGAATATATATATATATATTTCAATCCAAGAGAAAATGATAAATGAATATATATATATATTTCCAATGCACGAAAAAAAAGATAAATGAAAATATATATACGTATATTTCCAGTGCAAGAGAAAATGATAAATGAATATATATATATTTCCAATCCAAGAGAAAATGATAAATGAATATATATATATATATATATATATATATATATATTTCCAATGCAAGAAAAAAAAGATAAATGAAAATATATATACGTATATTTCCAATGCAAGAAAAAAAAAGATAAATGAAAATATATATACGTATATTTCCAATGCAAGAGAAAATGATAAATGAATATATATATATATATATATATTTATTTCCAATGCAAGAAAAAAAAGATAAATGAAAATATATATACGTATATTTCCAATGCAAGAGAAAATGATAAATATATATATATATATATATATATATATATATATATATATATATATTTCCAATGCAAGAAAAAAGATAAATGAAAATATATATACGTATATTTCCAATGCAGGAAAAAAAAGATAAATGAAAATATATATACGTATATTTCCAATGCAAGAGAAAATGATAAATGAATATATATATATATATTTCCAATGCAAGAAAAAAAAGATAAATGAAAATATATATACGTATATTTCCAATGCAAGAGAAAATGATAAATAAATATATATATATATATATATATTTATTTCCAATGCAAGAAAAAAAGATAAATGAAAATATATATACATATATTTACAATGCGAGAGAAAAGGATAAATGAAAATATATATATATATATACTTCCTATGCAAGAAAAAAAAGATAAATGAAAATAGTTATACCTATATTTATAATTCAAGAGAAAATGATAAATGAATATCTATATATATATATATATATTTCCAATGCAAGAGAAAATGATAAACTTTTACGAGATCAAAGCAATGTAAAACACATATATGAAAGAAGAAAACAGTAGGAGAAAAAAGTCAATGTCTCATCAGCAATGCTCAAGAGCTGCAATTTTTTTTTCACCTTTTTTTCCGCCATATATATATATATATAATATGTATGACGAGGCATTACTATCACATGTTTCACTTTGGGAACCTACTTCCTTTGACTTGATTCGAGGCTCTACGGTGCCAGAGATGATTGCAGTGGTTCGGAATCCACTTTAAACCTTAATAATTTGTTAGGTCTAATATGACGGTAGATCGTTGGATATACGACTGACAACCATATTCCATAAAAAGTAAAGATCTCCTGTCTCGAAATCTGCCAGTAGGTAAACGGCCTTGGCTCACCGTGTGGCTGTTGCGCCAATGAAGAAGAAGAAATATTAGAAATATTTTGATCTTGTTCCTATATAGTGAATATCTAGCAAATAATTGGTTCTATTTGATATCATTGAAACTTTTGAAGCATATTAAGGATTTTTATTAATCATACAGTATTAAATACAATTAAAAAAAAGCCATTACACAATCAAGATATAATGAAAAGAACGAAATTCTCCCATTTGGAAGAAGAAGAATACTCTTGAAAAAAGTTCCAATAAAAGTTAAAAAAATAAGAAATTATTATAATTCATACTGCATAACTTTTTTTAGGAAGTATAATTTTTCATAAATTTTAATGAATAATATTTTAAAACATTGATTTTTTCCGGATTGAAATTTATTGTATAACATTTAATAAATTAATACTACAGCATATAAAACTTCGAAAATGTATCTGTCTCAAAAAAAAAGAAATATTGATGATAATAATTAAACAATTATTATTGGTAATTGGCGGTTTTTATATTATTATAAAATATTTAATAATATTGGCGATATAATAATATTAGCGAGTGTATATTGGAGATTAATATAATACGTACATAATATTGGTGAATGGTGCATATTGTAAATAAAATACATTTTATGAACAAGTGCGGTATATATAATTGAAATTTTAGGAGTATTGACATAAGCTACATTTTAATATGTACAGTTCATAAAATGACTCACCCTTTTAAGTTCCAGCAAAAGAGATCTTGTAATATCTACCCTTGACTTATTAATTGTCTTGATGGCAACAACCATCCCCTAAAAGAAAAAATAATTATAATAATTACTGTGGTTTTAAAGGAAAAAAAATGAGATATAAATTAGAGCACTTCAAACTGTAGGATCTTGAAAAGAAATTGTGAAATTCCCTTCTAAAATTAAAAAGAAAAAAAAAGTGTTTGGTTGTACCATAAATTAAAGAAAGGCTTTCATTTCAATACTATTAAAAAACACATAAAGTAGCTTGGATTCGAAATAGACGTATAGTTATCATTGAAATTTCATAAATATTAATATTTATAAGATCATTTCATCTATTTATGTTTGATCTAACAATATAGGAACATGACAAAAAAGAAATTAATTAACTATATTAATCTAACAAATAAGATTGATCTACTAATTAATGAAGATATTAATAAGCTTTGTTAACAATAATAATCTAACAATTTTTTTTTTATATTGTACAATTTTGCTACATAAAATAGGATTCATATGAAAATATAACACTAGACACACACATATATATATATAATAGTTTAGTACTTTAAAAAGTTTCCACAATAAAAAGTATTTCAATGAATACTATTTGAAATATAATTTAGGAAATTTTGTCGAAAATCATTACTACTAAATTGAAAAGAAATACACCATGAGGTTCAAATTATTTTTGTAAGACAAGTATAATATAAAAATTTATTCAAAAGTTTGAATGATACCTCAAAATAAGTAATTTTTAACTGTGTAAATTCATTTTATTGCTATATCTTAAATCAACCATGTAAACAAAATAAGATTAATAATTTAATGTTCATATAATATTCTGAATGTTACATGAATTTTATATATAAAAGACTTACCAGTGAAAAGAATATACTATAGTACTAAATTTGAGGTGAAGTACGCTTTCTAGCAACTTCTTCTGTTTAGATTATGTTTTTTTTTTTAAATCAATATTTTTCATGTTAACGTTTTCAAAACCGTTATTATTAAATTAATATTTATTTAGTCAGTAATAGCAAATGATAAGTTCTTGAAAATATTATTTCTTATCGTGTTCTGAAAGTATTTTTTAAAAAATTGAACAATCGATACGAATCAATATTTTAACGAAGCAATCCTGAAATAATTATTATAAAAATTAATTTTTATTTAGCCGGTAATAACAAACGATAAGTTTCAAATTTATTGAAAAATTATTATTATTATTTTTTATCGTCTGAAATGTATTTGTTAAAAATTTAACAATTTATACGAATCAATATTTTAAAGATCAATAATGAACTTATTATTATTAAAATTAATTTTTATTTAGCCGGTAATAACAAACGATAAGTTTCAAATTTATTGAAAAAATTATTATTTTTTTTTTTTATCGTCTGAAATGTATTTGTTAAAAATTTAACAATTTATACGAATCAATATTTTAAAGATCAATAATGAACTTATTATTATTAAAATTAATTTTTATTTAACGGATAATAGCAAACGATAATTTTCAAAGTTATTGAAAAAAATTATTTTTTTTTTATCATGTTCTGAAGTGTATTTGTTTTATTTTAACAATTTTATGCTAATCAATATTTTAAAGAACAATCAAAATTAATATTATTAAAATTAATTTTCATTTAGCCGGTAATAACAAACGGTAAGTTTCAAATTTATTGAAAAAATTATTATTATTTTTTTATCGTCTGAAATGTATTTGTTAAAAATTTAACAATTTATACGAATCAATATTTTAAAGATCAATAATGAACTTATTATTATTAAAATTAATTTTTATTTAGCCGGTAATAACAAACGATAAGTTTCAAATTTATTGAAAAAATTATTATTTTTTTTTTTATCGTCTGAAATGTATTTGTTAAAAATCTAACAATTTATACGAATCAATATTTTAAAGATCAATAATCAACTTATTATTATTAAAATTAATTTTCATTTAGCCGGTAATAACAAACGGTAAGTTTCAAATTTATTGAAAAAATTATTATTATTTTTTTTTATCGTCTGAAATGTATTTGTTAAAAATTTAACAATTTATACGAATCAATATTTTAAAGATCAATAATGAACTTATTATTATTAAAATTAATTTTTATTTAGCCGGTAATAACAAACGATAAGTTTCAAATTTATTGAAAAAATTATTATTATTTTTTTTTATCGTCTGAAATGTATTTGTTAAAAATTTAACAATTTATACGAATCAATATTTTAAAGATTAATAATGAACTTATTATTATTAAAATTAATTTTTATTTAGCCGGTAATAACAAACGATAAGTTTCAAATTTATTGAAAAAATTATTATTATTTTTTTTTATCGTCTGAAATGTATTTGTTAAAAATTTAACACTTTATACGAATCAATATTTTAAAGATCAATAACGAACTTATTATTATTAAAATTAATTTTTATTTAACGGATAATAGCAAACGATAATTTTCAAAGTTATTGAAAAAATTATTTTTTTATCATGTTCTGAAGTGTATTTGTTTTATTTTAACAATTTTATGCTAATCAATATTTTAAAGAACAATCAGGAAATTAATATTATTAAAATTAATTTTTAATTAGCCGGTAATAACAAACGATAAGTTTCAAATTTATTGAAAAAATTATTATTATTTTTTTTTTTATCGTCTGAAATGTATTTGTTAAAAATTTAACAATTTATACGAATCAATATTTTAAAGATCAATAATGAACTTATTATTATTAAAATTAATTTTTATTTAGCCGGTAATAACAAACGATAAGTTTCAAATTTATTGAAAAAATTATTATTATTTTTTTTTATCGTCTGAAATGTATTTGTTAAAAATTTAACACTTTATACGAATCAATATTTTAAAGATCAATAACGAACTTATTATTATTAAAATTAATTTTTATTTAACGGATAATAGCAAACGATAAGTTTCAAATTTATTGAAAAAATTATTATTATTTTTTTTTATCGTCTGAAATGTATTTGTTAAAAATTTAACACTTTATACGAATCAATATTTTAAAGATCAATAACGAACTTATTATTATTAAAATTAATTTTTATTTAACGGATAATAGCAAACGATAATTTTCAAAGTTATTGAAAACATTATTTTTTTATCATGTTCTGAAGTGTATTTGTTTTATTTTAACAATTTTATGCTAATCAATATTTTAAAGAACAATCAGGAAATTAATATTATTAAAATTAATTTTTAATTAGCCGGTAATAACAAACGATAAGTTTCAAATTTATTGAAAAAATTATTATTATTTTTTTTTATCGTCTGAAATGTATTTGTTGAAAATTTAACAATTTATACGAATCAATATTTTAAAGATCAATAATGAACTTATTATTATTAAAATTAATTTTTATTTAACGGATAATAGCAAACGATAATTTTCAAAGTTATTGAAAAAATTATTTTTTTATCATGTTCTGAATTGTATTTGTTTTAATTTAACAATTTTATGCTAATCAATATTTTAAAGAACAATCAGGAAATTAATATTATTAAAATTAATTTTTAATTAGCCGGTAATAACAAACGATAAGTTTCAAATTTATTGAAAAAATTATTATTATTTTTTTTTATCGTCTGAAATGTATTTGTTGAAAATTTAACAATTTATACGAATGAATATTTTAAAGATCAATAATGAACTTATTATTATTAAAATTAATTTTTATTTAACGGATAATAGCAAACGATAATTTTCAAAGTTATTGAAAAAATTATTTTTTTATCATGTTCTGAATTGTATTTGTTTTAATTTAACAATTTTATGCTAATCAATATTTTAAAGAACAATCAGGAAATTAATATTATTAAAATTAATTTTTAATTAGCCGGTAATAACAAACGATAAGTTTCAAATTTATTGAAAAAATTATTTTTTTTTTTTTATCGTCTGAAATGTATTTGTTGAAAATTTAACAATTTATACGAATCAATATTTTAAAGATCAATAATGAACTTATTATTATTAAAATTAATTTTTATTTAATGGATAATAGCAAACGATAATTTTCAAAGTTATTGAAAAAATTATTTTTTTATCATGTTCTGAATTGTATTTGTTTTAATTTAACAATTTTATGCTAATCAATATTTTAAAGAACAATCAGGAAATTAATATTATTAAAATTAATTTTTAATTAGCCGGTAAAGACAAACGATAAGTTTCAAAGATATCGAAAAAATTATTTCTGTTTTTATCACGTTCTGAAATGTATTTATTACAATTTAACTGTATATACGAATCAATAGTTTAAAGAGCAATAATAAATAAAATATTATTATTAAAATTAATTTTCATTTAACCGGTAATTACAAACTTTAAATTTCAAAGTTATTAAAAAGTAATTTTTATTTTATCATGTTCTGAAATAATTTTTTACGAATCGATATTTTAAAAATCAATAATAAATAAATAATTTTATTAATCCAAAATATAGAGTAATAAAAATATTTTTTCAGATATTGTTTCATTCTTATAATGATATGTATTTATAGTTTAATTTATCTGAAATAATGCTTCTAAAAATTATATTCTTAAATTGTGTCATTATTATTAAATAATCTGAATTATTTAAATTTTTGCTTGAAGTCACAGACAGATCGCAGATAATTTCCATAAAATTTAAGTCTAAGAAAAAAAAAAAACATTGTATTATAAAACAATGATTATACACTGAAGTGACAAAAGTCATGGGATACCTCTTAATATCGTGTCGGCCCTCCTTTCGCCCGGCGAAGTGCAGCAACTCGACGTGGCATGGACTCAACAAGTCGTTGGAAGTCTTCTGCAGGAATATTGAGCCATGCTGTCTCGATAGACGTCCATAATTGTGAAACCGTTGATGGTGCAGGATTTTGGGCACGAACAGACCTCTCGATGATGTCCCATAAATGCTCGATGGGATTCATGTCGGGCTATCTAGGTGGCCAGATCATTCGTTGGAATTGCCCAGAATGTTCTTCAAACCAATCGCGAACAGTTGTGGCCCGGTGACATGGCACATTGTCATCCATAAAAATCCCATCGTTGTTTGGGTACATGAAGTCCATGAATGGCTGCAAGTGATCTCCAAGTAACTGAACATAAGCATTTCCTGTCAATGTTCGGTCCAGTCGCACCAGAGGACCAAGTCCATGCCATGAAAAAACAGCCCACACCATTACGGAGCCACCACCAGCTTGAACAGTGCCTTGCTGACAGTTTGGGTCCAAGGCTTCATGGTGTCTGCGCCACACTCGAATCCTACCATCAGCTCTTACCAACTGAAATCGTGACTCATCGGACCAGGCCACGGTTTTCCATTCATCTAGGGACCAACCGATATGCTCACGTGCCGATATGCACGCGTTCAAAGTCTGTTAATTCCCGTCGTGCGGTCATCATCACGTCAAAACCTCTTCACATGAATAACTTGAACAGAAATGAAAGCTCTGCGAAAGCACTGCGCATTTATACCTGTTCTACGCGATGCTACTGCCATCTGAAAATTTGCATATTGCTATCCCATGACTTTTGTCACTTCAGTGTATTACCTTATTATTACCACACCTAATTAAACTTTCTCTGATATTACTTTCTAGTTTTATTTATTCCTTTGCATAATGCACTTGTTATATATTTTATAATATATACAATTTTATTTTTATAATAATGCAAGTTTTTTTCATTTATTAATTTTTTTTTCAAAAATTTATTCTAATAAATAATAAATCTTACCTTATAATATCCATTGCGTACAAATATTTGTCGGTTAATATCAGCTATCGACATCGCTTCTGATGGGCAAGAACTCTAAAATTTAAAAAAAAAAAAAAAAAAAAAAAAAAAAATAGTCAGATCAAAATTTATATGCATATATTTTAAGAAATGTCATATTAAAGATTATAACTTTGAGAACTAATTAAAAAAAAAACCTAAAAAGTAATTATGTGTAGTTTCATATTTTATTTAAATATTATCACAAAAGTAATTGTATAAATGCATTTCATTTAGTACAATTGGCCAATAAGCACCAAATAACTATGCACAGACGCAGAATTAATCTGAAAAGACTTTTAATCTAATCAGGTCTATTTTATTATAATTTTAATTACACACTTTTACATTTTGTCAGAAATATAATTTATATTCAAATAGAATTACTACAAAATGAAAAAAACGAAAAAATATTAATAAAATAAAGGAATTAAGAAAAACTATTAATGCTTATAAATATTTTATTTACATAATTTTTAATTAATTAGTTTTTCAAAAAACTGAAATAATAAAAGGTAGGTCTTAATTTTGGTGGCGCCATCTACAGACCAAATTACATACCAAATACCGAAATATTTTTATAAATATATAGTATAAATATCAGCAGGTAATCAATATGCTGAATTATAATAAAATCATACATTTTTTTTATCACATCAAATTATCTATCTGAAATTGTTTGAGTTGGTGAATTCATGAATATACGAGAATTTCCCTACTGAATAAACAAATATAAAAAGAAATATGTGGATAAAAAGAAATTTTTAAACATATCACATGCTACTGATTAATTAGAATCAGAATGAAATCTCATTTTATAATACAGTAGAACCTCTTTAAGTCGAACTTTAAGGGAGACGTCAAATAATTCGAATTATAGAGTTTTCGACTTATGGAGGATTTCGACTTACGCGGATTTTGTAAGGAAATATTCGACTTGCAGAAGTTTAGAGAGGTAAAATAATTAAAATTCAAGCTACAGAGGTAATAAACATGTTCATTTGCAACTTAAAAGGTATAGTATGTACTACAATAAAAAATCAAAATAATTCCGAAACAACCTTAAAATTAAAAATATTTTGTATTAAAAAAAGTCAGTTATTATTATTCTTTATTATTATATAAATATTTTTTTTGCTTTAGACAATTCGATCGTTCTCTATCTATAGCATTATCTGAGCTATAAAGAGCAGAAAATGCTTTTTCTTCCGAGTTGCTGTATGAAATCAGTGAAACATTTAATGCTGTTCGTGCCTCTTTGATGGAAACCCATGGAGCGTTGTCTTTGCAGGGCAAACTCAATTTTTTTCATGATGTCCGGTTCCTTTTTTTATTATTGTTGACAGAGTACTCATTGGTAGGCCAAATTGTTCAGCAACGTCTTTCTTCTTTTTGACAACTCTTCACAGTTTCAAGAACTTCAAACCTTTCAGAGAGAGTCAAAGTTTTCAGTTTACGTTTCACAA
Organism: Caerostris darwini; assembly: GCA_021605075.1. Taxonomy (NCBI): domain Eukaryota; kingdom Metazoa; phylum Arthropoda; class Arachnida; order Araneae; family Araneidae; genus Caerostris; species Caerostris darwini. Next base: position 21,795 of record BPLQ01005584.1, on the reverse strand, counting down.
ATTTTTTTCGAGTTATGGAGGTTTTCGACTTATAGAGGTTCAACTTAAAGAGGTTTTACTGTAATGTTATTTCGTTATTGTAATATTCTCCATATTGAAAGATTATCACAAAAGTAATTGTAAAAAAGTGCATTTCATTTACTGTAATTGGTAAATAAGCAACAAATAATTATGCATAGATATATTTTAAAGTAAATCAGCCATTTTTATTATACTTTTAATTATACCAAATTATTACATTTTGTCAGAAATATAATTCATATTTGAATATGAACACTACAGAATGAAAATACGTAAAAATTTTTTTTAAAAAAACCATTACTTTAATACATTCTTAAAGAGCAAATATTAATCCTTAGAAACATTTTATTTAATTTTTAATGAATTAATTTTACAAAAATCTGAATTACTAAAATCTAAATAAAAGCTTGTTGTGGCGCCATCTACTGACACATTGAAATACTAAAATAATTTCCTAAATATAAAGGCTAAATATCAGCAACTAATCCCTACTTGGAATTATTATAAAATCAACATTTTTTATTACATCAAATCATGTATGTGAATTTGCAAGATTTTAGACATTCATGAACTTACGAGCATTTCCCTTCTGAATAGATAAATAATATACAAATTAATATGTGGATAAAAGAAAATTTTTAAAAATATCATCTACTAATTATTAATTAGAATAAAAATGAGATATCATTTGATAGTAATGCTATTATACAGTCATTTTCAAACAACTTTAAAGCAATTTCTTAAATTATAGTTTTCTATACAATCATAATTAGGTTTCACATGAAAATTTTTAAAGTGAAACACAATTTATAATATTAAATTCTGGGCAGATATGTATGTAAGGAAATATATTTTTTGTTTTTTCAAAAAGTTTTAAAATTATAAAATAAAAATAAGCTTGTAAAGAAAAAGGCCTATTCAACAGTTATAAAATTTAAAACGTCAATTAAGATTTTGTACTGACATAAAAAATATAAAAATAATTCCAATCTATTAATAAAAGCTCATAAAAATAATTTTCAAATATTAGAAATATTGGAATTTACGAAAAAAAAAGTAATTTAAATAATTAAAAATATTAGAAAAAATTAATATTAAACATTAAAAATATTGTAAAAATCTAATATTAAGTATTAAAAATTTTAATTAAAATATAAAATTTAATTAAATATTAGAAATTTTGGAATATTAATTAAAGCTCTTCGTTTAAAAAACTTCTTAACTTAATTTTTCTTAATTAATTATCTGAATTTAACTAATTATATTTTACTTGTTTTACAAATTAATTCTTAAAACAATGAATTTTATATTATTTCAGTATTGTTTTTATTTCTGAGTATTTGATCACATGATTTATGTATTAATGTATTATTGGAGATGTTAAAATTCAAAAGTTAATATGTCTAGGTAATTTTCGTTATAATATAACCATATAAATTTATATTTTAATAGAAAATAATAAATTTAAGATTTTCTCGTTTATTATTAGTAATATTATTTATTATTTATAATGGCCTAAATTCGGAAATTGGGTGTCAAACTATTTTATAAAATTTTGTTAAAAAAAAAAATAAATAAATAAATAAAAAAAAGAAATTCATAGTAATAAATATTTTCACTTAATCAAAATTAAAATGAGGTCAATTAATAATGGTTAAAAAATTTTTAATTTGAATATCCAGATATTTGCCTTCTTTAAATCTCCGGGATTTAAAATCATTGAACACATTTTCTCCAATCTTGGTTCAAAACGAGTTCATTGGTGAATTGCACAACAATCTTTTCACACAATATTTTGCTTGGATTCATACTTAATAATGTGTAATACTTTGCATCTTGAAGATTTGGAAAAACTATTAAAGAACTAAATTTATTCTTAAGACCACAAAACAAATTTGACCTGTAAGCACACACTCTTTTATCAAAGAGATTCTACACTTTTAATTTGACTTCAATTTCTAGCAATTCTCGTAATTATTGACAGCACTTTCTATGCCTTTCTGTGTGGTCACATACGGCGGGAGAACCTCAACAAAAGAAGACAAAATATGAGAATTCCAAACTAGTGTTAGGGTCTTTTGGAATTTAGAAAGTAAAAGAAAATTTAACATAGCGACAATGGCAGCGTATGAATGTGTGAATATAAAAACGAGCAACAATGATTAGGAGATTTATTTAGAAAACATACCCCCCCAGATTGTGAATTGGGTGAAAATTCTGATTATTCTGAAATTGGTGGAATTTCCGGACATAAACATGAGATGGAATCGGATCAGTAAATACATTTTTAAATCTTTTCAAGACGTTCTAGTGAAGTATAACGCAAAATTATATTATTTTTTTCAAATAATTAAGTTGGATACAATCTATCAAATTGAAAAATTACATTTTTAATGTGAATTACAATGACAAATTATAATCAATTTAGTGATTTTTCTAAATCATATACACAATATGTGTTACCCGGTTTTGAATTAATGAGTGCAATCTACTAAACGTTGCTTGAAAAGCTATCGTAGTATTTTTAATGACATTTTTTGTTTGTAAGCTTACTATTTGTTTATTTATTATTGTGTAGTAATGCTTAAAAATATATACAATACAATTTAGTATTTTTTAAAGATTAGTATTGTTAATACAGATAATATTAACGATACCAATGCTTCAAAAATACTAATGTGCTTTAAAAAAAATTAAATTGTCATTAATTTTGCTGTACAAAAGTTGGAACTTATGCAGCGCTGCTGTACTAAATTTTAATTAAATAAGTATTTAATAAATTTACATGGAGTTTAAATAATATCGAATAAAGTTATTAAATAAAATTATATTTGAAGTTAAAATTGCTGAGACAATTGAGGGAATTAATGCTAATAATATCATCAACACAATTCAAATTAAAAACATAATTTCTCGATTGTACGAAATATAGTCAACGTATACATATTATACTGTATGATATACAATGAATGTGTTAACTATTTCATTTGAATTATGCATTTAATATATTTCCCGGTATTAAATCTAAGTGACCACTATGGAAAGAGATAAGCTGCTATAAGTGACCTCCTTGGAGTCTGAAAGCGTCCTTGAGCTGTAGGACACTCATATTAATATGTCCCTAGTACCCTCTACCCAAACTCTAATATCACGAGTTGTCCATCTGTGTACTAGAGTACACTTGGCATTGTTAATATATAAGAGTGCTCATGATAATATTAACTCTGGAGTTAATTCCTGAAATCTATCGATTACGCTTTAATTGAATTGTACTAGTATTGATTAAATTGTAATGAAGATAAATATATTCAAATCCCATAAGGCGTTAACGATTATTTATATGGACATTTGTTTATGTACATTAAGTAGTATTCAATCATTATATTTGAAAATTCGTTTATTATGTAGAAACAAACGAGATAATCTACTTCCCATTTTTGGATTCTTTAAAGAAAATATTTCCTTATGTTGGAATAGTTATGTCTTAAATAGTAATGTCTTATTATAGTATAACTTACTTAAATAATAAATAAATTAAATAATCTGTAGTAAATTAAAATTTATTTTATTCTTATTAATTACTTAAAATTTTATTTTAAATTAAAATTACTGAGACACTTTACATAATTAATCGTCATAGTGACATGTAATCAATTTATAAAAGAAATATAACCAATGCATACGTTGTACATTGTACGAAATATAACTAATAGGTAAATGAAATATAACTAATATATAAACGAAATATAACCAATGTATACCTAGTGTGTTGTACGAAATATAACTAATGTATACGTAGTACATTGTACGAAATATAACCAATATATAAACTAAATATAATCAACGTACTATATGTAGTACGTTGTAAGAAATATAACCAATATATAAGCGAAATATAGCAATTATATACGTTGCACGAAATATAACTAATATGTAAATGAAATATATCGATATAAACAAAATATAACCAATGTATACGTAATACATTGTTCGAAATATAATCAATATATAAGCGAAATATAAAAATATATACATAGTACGTTGTACGAAATATAACTATTATGTAAATGAAATATAACCAATATATAAACGAAATATAACCAATATATAAGCGAAATATAACCAATGTATACGTATTACATTGTACGAAATATAACTAACGTATACGTAGTACGTGGTATGAAATATAACCAATGTATACGTAGTACGTTATACGAAATACTACGAATGTGTTAACGATTTCATTTGATTTATGCATTTAATATATTTCCTGGAATTAAATTTATATTACCCCATGGAAAGAGATAAGCTGCTGTAAGTGATCTCCTTGGAGTCTGAAAGCGTCCTTGAACTCTAGGACACTCATATTAATATGTCCCTAGTACCCTCTACCCAAACTCTAATATCACGAGTTGTCCATCTGTGTGCTAGAGTACACTTGGAATTGTTAATATACAAGAGTGCTCATGATAATATTAACTCCTGATTTAATTCCTGAGATGTATCGATTAGGCTTTAATTGAAATGTACTAGCATTGATTGAAGTGTGATGAATGTAAATTTATTAGAATCCTATTAGCCAAGGCGTTAACAATATTTATAAGGAAATTTTGCTTATCCTACGTAAAATGGTATTCTATTATTACATTTGAAAATTTGTTTATTATATAGAAACAGACGAGAGAATCTACTTTCCATTTTTGGATTCTTTAAAGAAAATATTTCCTCATGTTGGAATAGTTACGTCAATAGTAATGTCTTATTGTAGTATAACTTAATTACGTAATAAATATATTAAATAATAAATAGTAAATTAAATTTTATTTTCTTCTTATTAACTACTTAAAAATTTATTTGAAATTAAAATTTCTGAGAAAATTTACCAAATTAATGCTAATAATTTATCAAAAATAAAATATAAACGAAAAATAACCAATATATATATATACGAAATATAATCAATATATATATATATATATATACGAAATATAACCAATGTATACGTAGTACGTTGTACGAAATATAACTTACTTAAATAATAAATAAATTAAATAATATGTAGTAAATTAAATTTTACTTTATTCTTATTAATAACTTAAAATTTTATTTGAAATTAAAATTACTGAGACACGAAATTAATGCTAATAATATCACAATGAAATATAATCAATATAAATGAAATATAACCAATGTATACGTAGTACGTTGTACAAAATATAATCAATGTATACATAGTACGTTGTACGAAATATAACCAATATATAAACGAAATATAACTAATATATAAACGAAATATAACCAATATATAAACGAAATATAACAAATATATAAACGAAATATAACCAATGTATATGTAGTATGTTGTACTAAATACAACTAATGTATACCTAGTACGAAATATAACTAATGTATATGTAGTACGAAATATAACCAATGTATAAGTAGTACGTTTTATGAAATATAACTGTATACTTAGTACGAAATATAACCAATGTACACGTAGTACGTTGTACGATATACAATATGTGTTAACGACTTCCTTTAAATTCGGCATTTAATATACACTCATATTAATATGTCACTAGTTCCATGTACCCGCACTCTAATCTAATGAGTTGTCCATCTGTGAACTAGAGTACACTTGGCATTGTTAATATACAAGAGTGCTCATGATAATATTAACTCTAAAGCTAATTCCTGAGATGTATCGATTACGTTTTAAATTAAATTGTATTAGTATTGATTGAAGTGCGATGAATGTAGATTTATAAGAATTAAACAAGGTAAAAAAATTATTATTAAAAGTAAAATTAACGGTTATTTACAAGGAAATTTTGCTTATTCTTTATAGAGTGGAATTCAATTATTACGTTTGAAAATTCGTTCATTATGTAGAGATAAGCGATAGAATCTACTTTACATTTTTGGATTCTTTAAAGAAAATGTTTCCTCATGTTGGAAATGAAGTGAGATAAAAAATTATTTGTTGACGAGGAGAAGCATTAATCGTTGATATTGATCCAAATTGGGGAAATTAATTACAGTTATCGTCTTTGAAACCTTTTTTTAAGAGTAATCAATTTTTTATTAAAAACATTTTAAAATTTATAATGTGGTATCTGTTTTGCCTTGTTATCTATAATACAGTTATAATTGAAAATAGTAATGTTTTCTGTTTCGTTTTAAGATCCCTGATGGCCGAATGGCTAAAGCTCTAGCATTCGGTACCACAGGTATCGGGTTCAAATCCCAGCGTTGCCATGGGTGTTTGTAGTGGTTCAGAATCCACTTTAAGCCGTAGGTCCTAATAGGATCGTAGAGCGCTGCGGGGGCATTTTTACTCCGCGTCCGTGGCTTATCTTCAAGTTACACGCTCCCCCTGGGTAATGCAAAGTGAGTAACATAGGTGGAGCCCTTAAGGCGAAGATCACGGTCTATTTGCCAGCTGCATTAGGAGAAAATATCCACATGCATAATACGATGATTTGCATGTAATTCACCCATTGTTAATTTTAATTAATCATTTTTTTATTTTCATTTCTTTAATTTTTAATCTTTAAATAATTTTTAGTTAATTTTTAATTTCAGATTAATTAATTTTTAAGCTTTAATTAGTTTTTAATCTTTAAATAATTTTTTGTTAAGTAAAGTTAAGGTTTTTATATAATTTTTAAATTAAGTAATTTTTAAATAATTTTTAATTTCAGATTAATTAATTTTTAAGCTTTAATCAATTTTTAATCTTTAAATAATTTTTCAATTAATTTTAATCCCTAAATAATTTTTAAATAATGTTTAATTTTAAATTAATAAATTTCTAATTTTTTAATAATTTTAAATTTCAAATTATTTTACTTTTAAATTTAAATTAATTGATGTTTGATTAATAAGTACCAACAATTTTTTTTGTATAAGTAATTTAATGCATTTTATTGTAGAGCAAATTGTTTCCTTTTTTTGCTAATGGTAGACCGTAGGAGTCTTGTGGTTAGTATATCAGATGATGACCGTTCGAAACCAAGCAATCATTGGGAATGATGTGGTGTAATATAGGGTCTACTGCGTAACGCTGAATCCTCTACTACCTAATTTCCTAGTACTTAATTAATTAATTAATCTGTCCAATGTGTAAATACTATCTAAATTCTATAATTCACATTTGAATTTGCTCAATTGCTATTTCTGTGATAAATAATCAATCAAAGTCCTCTGCAAAAATAGCAAAAAACATGTTTAATTGCAATATTACTATACGTTAAAAATATCAATGCTTTTACAGCTTCCATCTTCTATTAAATCCAATCTTTAAAACTAATGAAACATCAGTCACTTAAGATCATCTATCGCGACAGCAAGCTTTCGAGATTTAATAAAGCTGCCATTTACGAGGCAAATATGACATCTCTCATTACGATAACCTGCAGTGACGGTTTCCTTAGCGTGGGTACGATCTAGACTTGACTGGAATAGTCTGGACGGTATTCTAAACACGCCCACGTTGATTTCATTAGAATGCAGAGCGTGTAGAATCTTATTTTGAATAAATATAGACAGCTTTCACATTTGGTATGCGAAAATTAAAATATGAAATGTACTATTTGTTTAAAACCTTTTTTTTTGCTTGAATAGAATAGCTTTTCCTCTAAAATGAATAGTCTTTATAATTGAAATTTATTTTTCTAATTATTTCAAGAATATATATATGCACTTTTAAACGAATTGTTATTTTTAAAATCTTTAAATGATTTTAAGATTATTTTTCAATTTCATATAATTTTAAATTTTAAATTAATTGATTTTTAATTTTTTAATCTTTAAAAGAATTTTAATTAATTTGTAATATTTAAATAATTTTTAAGTTTAAAATAATTAATTTTTAATTTTTAAAAAAACTTTTGGGTCTGAATGGTCGAGTGTCTAGCGCTCTGGCACGCGGTGCCACAGGTTTCGGGTTCGAGTCCCAGCGGTGCCATGGTTGTTTGTAGTGGTTTGGAATCCACTTTAAACCGTATGACTGTAAGAGAGTCACGGACCAGAAGTCAGACTTCTACCTACGGATGCTCCATCAGAACAGAAGCTGCACCCCTCTTCCCTACTTCCATGAAGGTTACGACAACAACAACAAATAACTTTTAATTTTAAATTAATTAATTTTTTATTTATAAGTACTAATTTTTTTTTGTATCAGTAATATAATGCATTTTGTTATAGAGCTAATTGTGTCCTTTTTATTAATGGAAGATCGTAGGAGTCTGGTGGTTGGTATACGAGAGGACCTTTCACAACCTAGGAAGCATTTTCATTGATTGTTTTAAATTTAAGTGACAAAATGTGGTTCAATGTAATGCTTCCTGGATAACGCTGAATCCTCTATTACTTGACTTCCTAGTACTTAGCTACCACTGATCAAATTGTCCTTCCATCGAATACGTAACATGTTTAAGTAGGATTCTTATGTTTTCAGATGTGAATGTTTTATTGGTGACATTTAACTAACCTATATTATGTCATTTCGAAACCAGATAATAAATTTTTTTTTCTAATGTAGCTGGAAAATACTTATATAGTTGTATTTTATGCCGTAAGCAAGGGCTGCACCTACGTTACTCACTTAGCACTACCCAGGAGAGGCGTGTAACTACGAGATAAGCCACGGATGCGTAGTAACAATACCCCCGCAATGATCTACGATCATGTTAGACCGGGACCTACGGTTTAAAGTGCATTCCAAACCACCACAAAAATCCATGGCACGCCGAGACTCGAACCGAAACCAGTGGTGCCAGAGCATAATCAGTAAAATCAAATCAAAAATTCATTGCTTATGTAGAAGGTAGGAACCATAAATCCTAATTTTTTTTTTTTTTTTAAGTAAAGTGAAAAGCTTTCAAATGTTGTCTTTAAATGTGACCATTACAAATCTATGTGTCCACAGTGTGGATGCAATCTAAACTTCATAATTCAAGTTTGAATCTGCACAATTGTTATTTCTGTGTTAAATAATAAATCAAAGTTCTTTTCAAAAACAACAACAACAAAAAAACACATTTCATTTCATTATTGCATTACTGCTATTCGTTTAAAATCTAAGTGCTTTTAAAGCTTCCATCTTCTATTAAATCAAATCTTTAAAACTAATGAAACATCAATCACTTAAGATCATCTATTGCGACAGCAAGCTTTCGAGATTTAATAAAGCTGCCATTTACGAGGCAAATATGACATCTCTCATTACGATAACCTGCAGTGACGGTTTCCTTAGCGTGGGCACGATGCAGACTTGACTGGAATAATCTGGGCGATAGTCTAAACACGCCCACGCTGATTTCATTAGAATGCAGAGAATGCGGAATCCTCTTTTGAATAAATATAGACAGCTTTCGCATATGGTATGCGAAAGTCAAAATACGAAATGTAGTATGTGTTTTAACCATTTTTTGAGTAAATAATATCGCTTTTCATTCAAAACGAATAGACTCTATAATTGAAAATTCATTTTTCTAATTATTTTAAGAATGGATCATATGCTCTCCTTAAACGAATAGTTATTTTTAAAATCTTGTTAAATTAGGTTATTGAAATCTGTTGTTGTTGTTGTTTCTTATCCCACTTGGCTGGCCAAGCCCACGAGCCCATATGGACTCATGATTGAAGGGGAAGGAAGCAGCTTCTGTTGTGATGGAGCACCCGTAGGTAGAAGCCTGACTTTTGCTCCGTGAAGCTCTTACAGTCATAGGAGACCGGGACCTACGGCTTAAAGTGGATTCCGAACCACCACAAACATCCATCCATCCAGTATTGAAATCTTAAAACAACATCTTTAAAGATGCAAGTTTTTTGATGTACTGAAACAATGTTTTGTTAATCTAATTTATGAACATGAAATGAATTTATATTTTAATCGATTTCCAATCCATAAACACTGCTTGAATTTCAGGTCATAACATTTTGAGAATGGGGCCTGAATGGTCGAGTGGCTAGCGCTCTGGCGCTCGGTACCACGGGTTTCGTGTTCGAGTCCCGGCGGTGCCATGGTTGTGTGTAGTGGTTCGGAATCCACTTTAAACCGTAGGTCCCGGTCCTAATAGATCGTAGAGAGTTGCGGGGGCATTGTTACTCCGCGTCCGTGGCTTATCTTCAACTTACGCGCGCCCCCTGGGTAATGCAAAGTGAGTAACGTTTGTGCAGTGCTTTTCTTAAGGCATCCAATAACAAGCTGTCTAAGTGTTTGCCAGCTGCATTAAAAAAACATTTTGAGTATACTTCCAATATTTCAAAATTCTTTTATATATTTTTTTTTTGAATAATTTTTAATTTTAAAATATCTATTATATATAATTCCCGTGTCACGATGTTTGTTCGCGATGAACTCCGAAACTAACCATCTGATTTTAACTTTTTTTTTTTTTTTAAATGTGTGTTTTGTTCCAACTTGAGAAATAGGATAGTTTTTATTCAGATTTTTTCGTATTTAATTGCAAAATCGGTTAAAATCTACCATTGAGGAAGTCGCCAATCTTGCAACCCTGAATTTTCGCCAATTTTCCGCCAATTTCTTTAGGGTTGCAATATTGCAATTAGGAGGAATTCGTAGCTTCATTTTTCGAATAATATAATGACTATTTTATTGCGATTTCGATAATTAATTGCAGAATTCTTATTTGCACTAATTTCATCGTTGGAGTAAAAAGTTTGTTTCCACCACAGACGAAAGATATACCACAATAAAAGGTACGTTAGATGGCGCCGTGTCTCGATGCCTGTACTACATAAACATAAAATTCTCATGTTCTGAATATTATTGTTTTATGTACTACTTTAAATTTTGTGAAAATGATATTGTATGCAATTTATATTATTTCTATGAGAAATAAATCAAATGTATGTAAGTATTACCTGATTTGATTATCAATATTTTTTATTTATTTTCTAAGTTTGAATTTGAATTGGAATAAAATATATGGAATGAAAAGTTGTGAATCAAAACATTGAACTTTTCTATGCTTAAAGTTTGTCAACAAGTGTTGTATTTGATTAAGAATTCTGAAATAAAATGTGATCTACAAGATAATATAATTTTAAAGAAAGATGATAAATTTTAAGGATTTTTTGAAAAGTGTGAAAATGAAGTAAACTCTGCAATTATTTGATATAATGATAACATTAAAATTTTATAAAAGGTATTATAATAGTTGCAAGTTGAAAATCAAGGATATTTTATTTTAAAAACTTTTGTTATTTGGAAAACAAAGAATTTGAGTGATTTAAATATTGTCGAAGAAAAATTGATAAATGGTACTTTTAAGTTGGAAGTTATTTAAAGAAAACAAAACAAATAAATAAGTGTTTATATTAATAAAGGAGAATTTAAAGCTCAATAACATTTTTATGTATGTACATTTGTTTTTATTTACATTTAAAAGTTGGTTTTAATTATTTCTTATTTGAATTTTTATGCATTTTGTATTCATTTAAAACATCATAATAAAAATATTTCTTTTCTAAATGCTTTGAAACTTCATGTAAAAGTTTTCTTTAAATGTATGAAAGGAATAGAACATGGAAATTAACCTAAATCCATAAATTATTTTTATTTTAGTTTTTAAGCTAAGAATTTTTGTAAATTTGTAAAAAAAAAAGTTTGTGTCGACAAACTTAAAGCATACAAAAATGTATAAATAATTGAGATATAAATTTGAAAACAGTATATTACCTACATAAGGATATTCCCAGCATAAAAATACTTGCAAAGGAAAAATCTATTCATGTTTTATTTATTTTTGAATTATAAAGTTTTGCAACAATATCACATTTTTGCAATGTTTATCCATATTTTAAAGAATAAATTGTATAAAAAATAGTTAAAGTTGATATTTTTATGTGAAATTTAAAGGTTTTGAATATATTTAATCAAAACACTTGCAAAAAGGCTAAATATTTTAAATTCAGGTCATTTCATTTTAAAAAGCCTTTGCAAATAGCAGGAAATTGTAAAAAAACATTTTGTTGAGCAAATTTTAACTTTTTCAAAACAAAGCTCAGAAAATATTTACAACTTTAAGGAAAAATAAAATTATATTTTTTAATAAATAAGACTATGAACTTGATAATTCAATGGCATTCTAATATATTTACAACATTTTTAAAAGTAATATATCTAATTAAAAGTTGTTTTTAGCTTTTTCTCAGAATGAATTTTTATGCTTTTTGCTTTCATGTGAAACACCATAACACAAGTAATTTTGATCCAAATGCTACAAAACTTTGTATTTATGTTTTTCATAAATATTTACAGGAAATGATTATAGCTACATAAATATTTTTATTTTAATTGTTAAACTTGGAATTACATGCAAATTTTGGAAGAATTTTGTGTCGACAGCATTTAAACTAGCACAAAATAATAAATAATAAAGATATAAATTTACCAGAGGTCTATTCACTGTAAAATATTAGTACAAACAAATACAAACTCAGAAATTTAAAAAATATTGATTTGATTTCAGGTTTTGTAACAGTATCAATTTTTGGCCATTTTTACCCTTATTTTAGATTATAAAAATTTAAAAAAAATAATAATGAAATTTTTTATGTGAAATCATTAGTTTTTAGATACATTCAATCCAAAAATGTGTACAAAGATAAAAAATTTCAAAAAAATTCCTTCGAAGGTGTTCGTGTATCTTAACGATCGTTTGCATTTGTATTTTATTGTGAATTTTTTTTTTAAGTCTTTTCTTATTATATCCCGATTTTATTTTAATTGTATTGTATTTTTTCAATTATCAATTTCAGTAAAAGACCACCAAAAAAATCTAACCTCAGAATCCGTGTTTCTCCCATAGGCAGCTGTATGTTGCATGCTCACGTGTTGGAAAACCATCGAATTTATTTATTTTGACGAAAGACAGACTAACAAGAAATATTGTTCATCGCTTAGTTCTTAGTTAAATGAAAGTAATGATTATTAAAAATTAAATTAGGTAAAATAATTATAAAACAGTGTTAAAAATCAACATTATCTACCTCATTCATTAAATTAATAAAAATTAAACATTTTCTATTCGTTGAAGCTTAATTTGATCTTTTCATCATTCTTTACCAATCACTTCCTTAACAATACCAATTATAGTATCTAATAATTGAATGAAATACAAGAAAGCCACAGCAACGCGTGGCCGGGTCCTCTAGTGTTTTATATAATTTTTGATTAATTTTTAATTTAAATGAATTTTTTAAGTTTTGATTTTTAATTTTAAAATAAGTTTTACATAATTTTTAATTATTTTTAATTTTTAAATAATTTTTAAATTTTAAATTAGTAAATTTTAAATTTTTAAATATTTTTTAATTTATAAGTACTAATAGTTTTTAATTTACAAGTACTAATATTTTTTACTTTAAGTACTTTAATGTATTTTATTTTACAGCAAATTGTTTCCTTTTTGTTACTAGAAAACAGTCTGGTAGTTAGTATATAAGATGAGGATCGAAGAGATCTCAGTTCGAAACCTAGCAAGAAAATTTCCTACATTTCGTAAGCCTTCACCGGAAAAAGACGCGATATAACCGTAGAGAAGAAAATTTTTAAGATTTAAATTTTAAATTTTTTCTTGGGATTGATTGTCTTAAATTGAAGTGGCAAAATATAGTGTAATTTAATGGTTTCTGGATAACGATGAATCATGTACTACCAGGTCCTTGGGTTTTCATCTAAAATGAATAGACTTTACAATTAGAAAATTTCTTTTTCAAATTATTCAAAAATAGATGCATTGCATATGTATGTATTCTTAAACGAATAGTTTTTTTTTTTTTTTTTTAAATTAGGTTATTGAAATGCCAACGGCCGTACCATGCTGAATATACCGGTTCTCGTTAGATCACCGAAGTTAAGCATCATTGGGCGCGGTCAGTACTTGGGTGGGTGGGTGACCACCTGGGAACACCGCGTGCCGTTGGCAAATTTGGGACCTGAATGGCCGAGTGGCTAGCGCTCTGGCGCTCGGTGCCACAGGTTTCGGGTTCGAATCCCGGCGGTGCCATGGATGTTTGTAGTGGTTCGGAATCCACTTTAAGCCGTAGGTCCCGGTCTTCAATGACTGTAAGAGCGTCACGGAGCAAAAGTCAGGCTTCTACCTACGGGTGCTCCATCACAACAGAAGCTGCTTCCTTCCCCTTCAATCATGAGTCCATATGGGCTCGTGGGCTTGGCCAGCCAAGTGGGATAAGAAACAACAACAACAACAGGTTATTGAAATCTTAAAACAACATCCTTAGAGATGCATGTGTTCTGAAACTATGTTTTGCTAATCTACCTTATCAACACGTGTATATTTGAATTAAGTATAAATTATTATTACCATTTAAAATATTAATCTATTTTCATTCCACCAACACGTACATGTTTGAATTTCAGGCCATAACATTTTGTGCGTATTTCCAATAATTAGAAATCATTTTAAATTTTTATTATACTACTGTGTCCAATTGTGTACAGACCGATTTTCAATTTGAAATTCCCGGGGCTGTGGAATTTCATTTTTTTCTTTTTTAGGTTGTTGGCACTGTCCTTGACATTTGTGTGAAATTTGATGTCAAAATATTCATTAGTGTTTGAGTTACGCTTGGTAGTGTAAGATGCTAAAACTGATTTCGGAGATTTTTGAAATGTCTGAATTAATAGAACAAAGAACTTGCATCAAATTTTTTTGCGGAATGTTGTAGAAGGCGTTCGGTGAACAAACTATATATAAAACAAATGTTTAGAAGTGGTATAAACAGTTCAAAGAAGGCAGAGAACGCGTTGAAGCCGAAGAGCGCTCTGGTCGAAGATCAACCTCAACCGACGAAGCTGACGTCCAAAAAATTAGAGATTTGGTGCTTGCAAACCATCGATTTACGATTAGAGACCTTGCTGATGATGTTGGAATTTCAAAAGGATCGGTCAATTCCATTTTGGGCCTCAAACGCATCAAATATCGATTGGTACCGAAAACACTGAATGCGACAAATCACACTGCATTGATTCTTCGTGATTTTTTCGCCAAAAATGAAACTCATATCGTTTCCACAACCACCGTATTTACCCCGTTCGACTTCTGGCTATGCCCTAAACTCAAAAGATCTCTCCGAGACGCCGTTTTGAGTAGATTGAAGAGATTCAATGTGAATCGCCTTGAAGGTCATCCCTGCCGATGATTTTTTAGCATGCATTGAGGATTTTAAAAAAAGTTGGCATAAGTGAATTGTTTCCTGAGGGGATTACTTTGAAGGCGATGAAATAAATTTGGAAGAATAAATAATGAGTTTCTGAAAAAAAAAAATTGTTTTTACTTTTTGGGCACAGTAGTATTGATAAATGCTTAATTGGATTTTTTATACTTCGCCTAATGATCTAATATCAAATAAATATTAAATATTATGTTCAAAGTTAACTTTAAATTTCCTAAATATATTTTATAAATACAAAAACAAAAAGTTATTAAAGTAGATAAGACCTAAAAATAATTTTTAAAATCATTTTGTGTATACTTCCAATATCGTAAAATACACTTTTTACTATGTTTATATTGTTAATAGGTTTTGGTAGATTTTTTTATTCTTTATCCTGTGATCTAATATCAGCTAAAAGTTACAGATTAAAATCAAAGTTAACTCAAAATTTTCTAAACAAATTTTATTAATAATATAAAAAAGATTTTCAAGTTGATATGATGTAAAACTAATTTCTAATTTAAAGGAGTTTTTTTTTTTTAAAACCTTTGTAAAAACTAAATGAACTAAAACTTTGAAAACAGTGTATAATTAATGTAAAAAACAAATTTTAACACCCTAGGCAACAATTTTTAAATTATCGCGCACAATCTTAAAGTTTGCAAAATCAGAAAAAAAGTTAAAGACAATATTTCAATACAAACATGCACAAATAAACTTGTAGTTTTAAAGGCCCCAGAGGCATAAGTTTATTGTTTCTTCATAAGAAGGATTTTATGTTCAAGCAATTTTATTCCTTCTTTTAGCCCTTCAAAAAATGATGCTTTATTTTTCAGCAACAGTAACACTTAATTTGTTTCCTTTAAACTGTTGAAAACATTTAATTTTTTTTTTTTCTATTTTAAGTTCAGGTTTCTTCTCAAATAACTTTGCACATCATCATTAAAAACATATGTTGCTCTTTGCATAGCAACTTGTGAAATTATCAAACCACAACGAAAGGTTTTCGGATAATATTTCCAAATTATTGAGTTTATCGATTAATTCGAATTTTGTGTTTCCCTCCAAAACACTTTTCTTTTTCTTCTTAATTGGCGCAACAGCCCCATGGCGGCCCAAGGCCGTCTGCCTACTAGCAGATTTTGAGAGAGGAGATGCTTTCTTTCTTCGGGTTAGGGATGTCAACCCTACGTCTAGCAATCATATTAGACCAGATCCTACGGTTTAAAGTGGAATTCGAACACCTACAGACATCCGAACACGAACATCCATGGCACAGCCGGGACTCGAAGCAGAATCCTGTGGCGGCAGAGCTCTCGTTACTCTGCCATCAGGCCCCTCTAGACTCTTTCAGCATCTTAAAACTAGATAAATCTGCAGACACTGTCTCGATTCCCTCCCTGATAACTTTTGGAAATGTGTTTTTATGTTTATAGTCAAAACAGTACCATCGGATGCATCAATGAACGCCAGGTGTGTGGGGCTTTAGGGAAAACTAGTGCATTGATTCCTAAACAATGACGAATGTATGAACCCAGATAGCTTATTGCATATCAACAAAACTGTGACAGTTTTCCCGTATGGCGTTTCAGTAATAAAACGTCAATTTATGGATTTAACTGTCAGTCAGCAGTTTAACCGCAAGACAGCTTCTTTCATTCCAGGCTGCGCTTTAGTTTTCTGACATGAATTTTTAGTCGTGACCGTGACCAATAACTTTCATTGTTTGAAGTGAAATCTAATCCTTAGGGATTGTTTCTCCGAAAGATCATGAATTGTCTTAGAATCATCATCACTAATATGCTGTATAAATTTGACACCATACAGTTTCTGAGATTTCTCGGCAATCTAAGCAATTCTTTCATTTCCATTTGACAAAGAAGCATAGGGGTTTCGTTACCTAATAGGTTTATGTCTAATTAATCACTTTGCATACAATGATGTAAATTTGGCACCTTTATAATATAGCAACTTTTATAGAATACATGCATTATTACTATATCGATGACTTTTCGTATTCATCTCCAGTCAAAGTTGTTGTTGTTGTTCTTATGCAGCTGATAGCAGGAATTTAATCTGAATATGATTATAATAATAATTTACAGCAGATTTAATAGATATTTTATTTAATTATTGATTATTTGATTCATTTTCCACTGCAATATTTGATGCATTGCAGTTTTAAAGTTATGTAGGTTGCTCCTCAGGAAAGGAGCTGCTAAATTACATTCAGATTTTGTCAAAACAATGTCATTTGAATGTCCCTGGGGTGACAACATGAGCCAAACTGTTTACTCCAATACAGATATTAAAGTTTTCTATTATACATCTTTTGACAAGGTCTGTGAATCAGGAATGAATATTTTATGATGATATGTCAGACAGGAAAACTGTTTTGTAATGCTTCGTAAATGACAAATAATTTTTATAATATTCCGTGAAAAAGGACAAATTATATTTATATGATTTTTGAATAATGAATGGCCTTTTATGATTCTCTGGGAATAATATTGATTCTTTTATGATTCTCTGTGAATCATATTGATTCTTTTATGAAGCTCATCAATCAGGAGCTCATCCACGGAATCTGCCATGAATATATGAAGGCATAACTGCCATTGCCTTCTATCTGAGCAAAAGTAGATAAGTGTGTGTATTTGTGGCCTACTTGTGTCTAAGAAAGCAATAAAATTTTAATAGCCATCCTCACACCTTATTTATGCCAAAAAAAAACTGTATTTTTGGTATAGGAATGTGGTCAAATTATAGTATATATTTAAATGCACAGATAAATAACATCAATATATTTAAATGTTAGCATTGCAAAATATGTAAGTTCTTTCTGGTCATTTAACTATTGGTCCTATATAGATATTTCCAAGTTGCCATCTTAATTCATTGAATTATTAAAATATGTTCTTGAATTTAATTTGAAATTGGCTATTAATAAATGAATATTCAAAAGAAAATATTTTTTCGAAAATTTTTTTGTAATTATTTATTTACTTATTTATTTTTGAGGAAATTACGTTGCACTAATATGTTAATACTTCTAAAGACTCAATGAATTCAACGCAAGATCGCAACGTCACTTAATAAATAGTATATGCCATTTAGCCATTAATAAGTGTTGATAATAAATATCTCTGCTATATTGAAACTTCCCGTTAGCCATAAATTTTAATAATTTCAACATCTATATATTATAATCTAATAACTCCTTCCTTATACTAAATTTAATTAGAGCTAATTTTTCCCTTTACAAAATACACCTCCTCTTTTAACGACATTAAAAATACTTCCAAGGAATTTAATCTGAATATGACGATAATAATAATTTATAGCATATTTAATTGATATTGAGAAGTTTAAAACAAAAATGTTCGATGTTTTGTAAAATAATATGTTATGCTCTTGTTCATGCGTACATTTTGAAACTGAAGTCATGTGGATACGGGAGACGCATTCGAGCGCCAGATTGTAGTGTGCTGGTTGTGCAACCTGATTGTAACTAGGTATGTTTAGGTTGAGACATTTGAGGCACAGGTTTGAGAATTCACAGCTTTATTTACAATTAGTGACATGCAATATTTAACACATTTAGGGACATATAATTATAGATTCGCGGAAGGACTCCTCTTCTAAGCAGAAAACTCTAAACTCGACTGTGTGCTGGGTGAGCGAAATATACTTCCTTTCCGGGTGAGAGCCTGTAGGCCAACTGATCCTCTCTCCTGAATGCTACAACTGGTACTACTGCTATTGCGTAGAAGGAAGTATGGTTGCAATAATTATGTTGCTGACTGTAGGACAAAAATTCCCAAATATATTTTTAAAAAGTAAAAAGGCGTTCATAGAAATTCTTATGCCAAACTGTTTTTCATGCCTCCATCCGAAACATACATTACAGTTTTCTATTTGACATCATTTGGCAAGTTTTCGAATCTCTTTTTATTTCGGAAGTTCAACATACTATCTAAACTGAATCTTTGTCTTTATTTGTAAATAAACGAAAATATAGGAAATGTTTCTCTTTTGTACGATGTTATGAGTATCATATAAATGAAAACCTTAAATCTTTTCAAGAAATATTTTATTAAGGAGTCCGATATATTTAAAACTTGAAAATTTTCTATGTTTTGTAAGAAATTATATTATGATCCTGTTTATACGAACTGTACTCGATATTATTATTATTCGAGCTGCTATTGTTTATACTATACTTTGAACTATACTCGATTTTTATTATCATGTACTACTGTGGGTAGGGGTCACGCATTTGGCCGCCAGATTATAGTGTGCAGGTTGGGTAACCAGATTGTAGTGACAGATTTATCAATTGATTGTAGTCTAACATCATTAGAGTACAGACTGAGTGTGATTGGGTTGAGATACTTGAGGCACAGATTGCAAAACTCACAATTTTATTTACAACGCACAAACACCACACACATAAAACTAGACATGCAATATTTAACACATTTTAAATGTGTGACAGATAAGTGCAGATTCTTGGGAGGACTCCACTTTTAAGCCTGAAACCCAAAACTCGGATACGTGGGGTGCGCGAAATATACTTCTTCTCCTGTTGAGTGTCTATATGCCAATTGACCATTTCTACTGAATGCTATAGTCTAACATAATGCTATTCTGTAGGAGTATGGTTACATTGCTAACTTTTTTATTGTACGACAAAAATTTACAGATATATTTTTTAAAAGTAAAGAAGTATTTACAAATTTGAACCTTGACACGGTCCCTACCACACCCATTGTTTAGTTTCACTTTCGTTTTCGATAAAACTTTTTTGTTTTCAACAAATCCTTGTGATTTTTATGATCCTTCTGACTAATCCACTTTAAGCTGGAGATAGGCACTTTAAGCTGTTTCATATGACCGTACAGCGTCACAGAGCCCAATCAGATTTCTTCTCACTCATATCATTCCCAAACAGTAAAGGATCAACGCAGCTCTATGCAGCGTGGTGTGGTGTAGTAGATCCTTCAGATTAATAATCCTTATGATTATGAGAAAAGAAGCTTAAAAAAAAGCAATATGAATTCTATGGAAACGGCACCTGAAAAACAAAAAGATATTTTTTTTGCGTATACTCTTTGATTGAAGATGAATGGTCATCGATACAAAAATTAATGTCTGTATTCTGTAAACGCTTCTACTCCTAGAAAGGTGTCACGTTTATACCACATTATACAAAGTGGTTAATTAGGCATAAACCTATTAGTTAAAGAAACCCCTTTGCTTCTTTTGTCAAATGGAAATGAAATGATTGCTTAGATTGGCCAGAAATCTGAGACACTATATGTTGTCAAATTTATACAACATATTGGTGATGAAGATTCTAAGACATACTCTTTCGGCAAAAAAAATCCCTCAGGATTATATTTCCGTTTCAAAAAGTGTATGTCGATGACTTTTCGTATTCATCTCCAGCCAAAGTTGTTGTTTTTGTTGTTCTTATGCAGCTGACAATACATATACATTTAATCTTTTTGCCCTAAACAAGGGCTGTACCACCGTTACTCGCTTAGCACTGTCCAGGTGGTATGTGTACACAGAAGATAGGCTACGGACGAGAGTAAAACTACCCCACTCTCTCACCAGTCGAAGAGCATACGCAAAAAATGTCTCTTTGATTCCAGGTGCCATTTCCAGAACATGATATATATGATCCACTTTTTGAAACGGAAATATAATCCTGAGGGATTATTTTTGCCGAAAGAGTATGTCTTAGAATCTTCATCACCAATATGTTGTATAAATTTGACACCATATAGTGTCTCAGATTTCTGGCCAATCTAAGCAATCATTTCATTTCCATTTGACAAAAGAAGCAAAGTGGTTGCTTTAACTAATAGGTTTATGCCTAATTAACCACTTTGTATAATGTGGTATAAACGTGACACCTTTCTAGGAGTAGAAGCGTTTACAGAATATAGACATTAATTTTTGTATCGATGACCATTCATCTTCAATCAAAGAGTATACGCAAAAAAAATATCTTTTTGTTTTTCAGGTGGCGTTTCCATAGAATTCATATTGCTTTTTTTCTAAATTTTCATCATAATCATAATGTTGCTTTTTTTCTTTTTCATAATCATAAGATTATTAATCTGAAGGATTCGGCTTCTACACCACACCACGCTGCATTGAGCTGCGTTGATCCTTTACTGTTTGGGAATGATATGAGTGAGAAGAAATCTGATTGGGCTCTGTGACGCTGTACGGTCATATGAAAAACAGCTTAAAAGTGCTTATCTCCAGCTTAAAGTGGGATTAGTCAGAAGGATCATAAAAATCATAAGGATTTGTTGAAAACAAAAATGTTTTATCGAATACGAAAGTGAAACGAAA
This sequence comes from Caerostris darwini, assembly GCA_021605075.1. Classification (NCBI taxonomy): domain Eukaryota; kingdom Metazoa; phylum Arthropoda; class Arachnida; order Araneae; family Araneidae; genus Caerostris; species Caerostris darwini. Next base: position 186 of record BPLQ01005584.1, on the reverse strand, counting down.
CAATGGGTGTGGTAGGGACCGTGTCGTTCAAATTTGTAAATACTTGTTTACTTTTAAAAAAAATATATCTGTAAATCTTTGTCGTACAATAAAAAAAGTTAGCAATGTAACCATACTCCTACAGAATAGCATTATGTCCCACTATACCATTCAGTAGAAATGATCAATTGGCATATAGACTCTCAC